>JAVIWB010004339.1:0-57294 GCA_031893035.1 Dermolepida albohirtum | reverse complement strand
CTTTTTGTAATATGTTTTTAAATTTAAATTTAAATTTCAAATGTACAATATAATAGTAAACCCTTTTCATAAAAAAAATTTAATTATTTATTAAGTTTTCTGCAGGTAAAATCCGGTACAGAAATTTCTAAGTAGATACAAATGTAGGCAAGTAACCAAACTAAATAAAACCACTTGAACCGTACAGTATCAGTCTAAAATATTGGGTTGGCAACTAGGTCTTTGGCTTACTTGATAGAGACCGTTGCTTTATTTTTTATAACGTATGTAGTGCTGTCTTTACCGTTTGTCACGTAAGACGTCACA
Source organism: Dermolepida albohirtum (assembly GCA_031893035.1). Taxonomy (NCBI): domain Eukaryota; kingdom Metazoa; phylum Arthropoda; class Insecta; order Coleoptera; family Scarabaeidae; genus Dermolepida; species Dermolepida albohirtum. Next base: position 56,988 of record JAVIWB010004339.1, on the reverse strand, counting down.
TTGACGTAACTTCAGAAGCAAGTAGTACGTAATTTTATCTAAGAGCTTGTAAGTTGTGGGTTAATTTTAAATGGAGTGCGGAAACGAACATTTTCAACATATTTTACTTTTTTATTTCCGTAAAGGAAAGAAAGCTGCTGCGGCTCACAAAAGATATGTGAAGTTTATGGTGCTAATTGCTTAACAGAGCGCACGTGTAGGAATTGGTATAAAAAATTCCGTTTGGAGATTTTTCCCTCAAAGATGAGCAACGTTCTGGTCGGCCTACTGAAGTTGATGATGACCAAATCAAAGTCATAATTGAAGAGGATCGTATGATATAACTGTTCGAGAGGTTGCGGAGAGGCTACATGTATCGCACACAACAATTGAAAAACATTTAAAATGTCTTGGGCTAGTCAAGAAGCGTGATATTTGAGTACCTCACGAATTGAAAGAAATTCATTTAACACAAAGAATCAACTTTTGCGATATGCACCACAGACGAAACGAAACCGGCCCTTTCTTAAAAAGAATCATCACTGGTGATGAAAAATGGGTCCTGTACAGTAACATAGTTCGAAAACGATCATGGAGCAAACACGATAAACCAGCTCAAACTTAGTCGAAAGCTGAATTGCATCCAAAAAAGATCATGCTGTCAGTGTGGTGCGATTACAAAGGTGTTGTGTCTTTTGAGCTGCTTCCAAGGAACCAAACGATCAATTCTGATGTTTACTGTCAACAATTAATAAAACTGGATAAAGCAATCAAAGAAAAGTAGTTTTCCACCAAGATAATGCAAGGCCTCACACATCCTCAGCAACTCGTGGGAAACTATTGGAGCTTGGCTGGGAAGTGATGCCACATCCCGCATACAGCCCTGATCTAGAACCATCTAATTACCATTTATTTCGAAGTTTGCAGAATTCTTTGAATGGTAAAACTTTCGCAAATGACGATGACCATCACTCGCACCTGGTTCAGTTTTTTGCTGATAAGGACCAGAAATTTTATGAGCGCGGAATCATGCAGCTGAAAGAAAGATGGCAAAAGGTCATTGAGCAAAATGGAAAATATATATATGTATATATAATTGATTAAAAACTATTCTTTGTTTAAAAAAAGTGTTTTATTTTATACTACAAAACCGAAAGTACTTAGTTGCCAACCCAATAAATCAAAGTTAGCAATAATAAATAAAAAATAATAAAAAGAAAACTAATCAGTAAACACACATTAGTTCTAATGCAAGCAATAATATGATCTAATGAACTAAAATGAATGCGGGTTGTTAAAATACAGATCGAATTATAATTAATGCACATAATCTACAGCAGAAACTTAGCTATAATTTTTGTCCTCACTTGTATATGCGCAGGAATGGTGGAAATAAAAAATGGCACATTAAACGATATTTTACTTAACAGCTCTGAATAATCTACTCTATTATTTATATCTTATAAAAATTTTACACAATTTTGCGCCTGGTTTGCAATGAAACTGACCAAATTGAATATGTGTATTCAAACTGACCAAATTGAATACACATAGCCTCTTTTTGGACACGTTCCATCACATAGGTACGTTAAAAATTTCGTTGAACATTTTCAATATTCATATCTCTTTAATAATTAACCTTAATCAATTCTGTAGGGATATTCCCGGCATCAGAGGATCTTCTAACTTTCATTTCTTTTACACTTAGCTTTAATTTGTCCATTGTATTGATTAATTATTTCTTTTGTTAGAAATTTCCCAACTTTCTACTAACACTTGTAAACTTAAACATACTTATATATATATATATATATATATATATATTTGTCCTGTACACTCTCCATGCTGCTCCTATGAGCATCAATGGAAACGATCTAGCTGATCAGCGCCTCGCTTGACTAAGTACCATTTTCCTGCAGCAACGCAACATTCGATATGTTACCTTACTTCTTAATTTGGATTTAGCGCGGGTTCCTCATACATTAGCTGTATGTCAAATAATAAATTAACGATCATTGCTGTAATTGAATTACTTTCTGTAGCTGATTTCACCTGCTTTCATCAGTAGTTACCGATTTATGGTAAAGATTTTTCTAGCATTTTTGTCGATTCATTTTGGGACCGATTTTCCACTACGTTTACTTTTGGCAAATTATAATCTTTGCAGGTAATTTCATCCCTTACTGATTCAACATAAATAATAGAGAAACGTTTCGATATTTAAACATATAACATTTTATCTGCAAATGCAAATACTTCTTCCACTTGTCCGTACTGATTAATGGAAAAGGCTTTTCTTTATTAAATGTCCTCATAATTTTGATAGCATGATATATGTACTTCAATTGACCGTGCTCCATCTATATAAAAATCAATCTGGCTGCACTTATGTTCCCAGAACCAATTTTCTTTCGACTTTATTGTCTTTTTTAACTGTTAATCTTTTGTTCTGCATTCTTGTTGTTGCCTTCGGTATTTTATGTTAAAGGTTTTTTTATATAATAGTATATTGCTGTGTTGTTGTGTCGAGTGGTGTTATTATAGCTCTATGTTATTATAGCTCTATATATGTCGCAGGGAAATTATGAAAATTTGATCAAATTCCTAAGGTAAATGTTCAATTTACGGAAGATGTTAAAATTACAACTCTATCGGATCATTTCTCTATAAAAAGTAAGTGATTTGGTTAAATCCCTTCACTGTTTTAGCGAAAAGATGACATAAACAAGTCGAAAAAGATGAAATAATATTGTTTAGATAACAAAAGTATTTATTTAGTAAATTAAATGTAGAGTAGATAATACAACAATAGTCATTGAAACACAAATGATTTATTAGAATAACAATAGAAATAGGTACTTAAGCTGGTTTTTTTTTGAAAACAAAAAGGATACTTTTAGTGAAATTTTGAACATTTTTAGTTAATGTAATTAATAAATAATAATGTTCATTCATTCTTATTAAAACACGTTGTTAATTCGTGGCATGTTGAGTTACAAAGTACCTTACTTTTTTTACAGGCACATCATTGCATTTTGATTGGTTCACAGGAACACTTCTTAAATCCTTGCCCTCCAAATAAGGATAATTTCCCTGCAACCTAACGCAGACTTAGGTTACTTTGTAGAACTGTTTCAGTAAGTGTTATAGTAGCTAGTTGAAGAGCGTTTCTAAGTAGCCAATTTTTTATAATTCCAACTGAGGTACCAATCTGGTATAAATTATTTTTTTATATCTAATACGATCCCCACAATGTTATTTCTATCGAACGAGTCCTCTATCTGCCTTAGGATACATCAACCAAAACTATGGAATCCACTGACACGTCTTTAAGTTTCTTCAGAGAAACTTCTTTCATTTTCTCAACTGATCTTTTCAGGTATTTTGCAGCATTTTCCCTTTGATCTTTAATGCTGCCTTCTTCTGACTTATTTATTTCATCTTTTCATTAAAACAGTTAAGGGACGTTTTCATCATTTTCCTGCAATATATATATATATATATATATATATATATATATATACAATATTGTTGCAGGTATATTGTACAGGTATATATATATATATTGTTGCAGGTATATTTTACAGGTAATATATATATATATATACATATCTCGATATAATGGTAATGCCATAATTAGTGACTGTTTTAACTCGAGTATCTTAAATTTTGATCTTTATTTTACTATTAAGTCAATAATAGGTCGCCATTGAATTCGTTCTCGTTCCCATGTATAGCGAAAAATATCTGTTCATGTGCACAAAAAGGTGTTTGTAAGCTATAATGCATTTCCCTACATATTTTTACCAGTCTCTTATCAACCACTTCATTTCTTATTTGACTCTTCCACTATATTCCACTATAATATCGGGATTATTTCTTCAACTGTTTAATGTATTTGAGAACCTGCCATAAAAGTTGCTTTTTACTTGTTTTTCTACAGTATTTATACATACAACGAATGTCACGGTGTTATTATAATAAATACAATCACTTATAAATCTCTTCAATTATTTTTAGTAAGGATCAATAGCCCAGACCTGCCCTTATTAATTTATTAACTCCACAGCAAATACTAAAAATAAGACACTAGAAAAAAAATTTGTAAGAGATTCTGAAGTTGCAAAGCAAGTACTCCCCATGAAAAAAGTATAAGCCAGGAAAACAATAACGAAGTAGGGTTTTCTACACATATAAATACACATAAAGTTATGAGGATCAACGCCATGGAGGAAGTGGTTCGATTTCCGACAGGAAGATTGTCAGCCAGGTGAAATTTGTAAGCCCAAAGTGCAAAACTGGTGAAAAAGGGACAAGATTACACAACTATTAAAAAATGGGTCATGTGCAAAAAAGCCATAAAACTCTAGAGAGACATGAGGGCAACAAAAGATGTGTAAAAGTAGCTATGAAATAGGAATTATGGCTACAAGTAATCTTAAATCTTTCTTTTTTCATTTTATGTTACCGTGAGTATCCAAATATTACTTATGTACTATATCTTAATCTGGTATGTAGATATAAACCCGTCCACCATCAACTTACACCAGTGTCAGTGCAGTAGTTCAGCCCCGAAGATGACCCATACAAACGGGTACGAAACGTCGGCAGATATATAAGTGACGCGGTTCCAGCCCGGAAGTCCAGAAGCAGATATATGTATCTTTTTTAATATACTTGTCCTGTAATTAGATTCATCACGTATTGGGTAAATAGTTTTTCTAATTTTATGTTTACAGCTTATGTACTTTTTACAATTCTTCTAATTGAACAAAACTAATTAATTATTAAGTATCGAAAAAATGATTATCATCGCGAATATGATTTACTCTGAACCTAATCATGTTAGTAATCATCGGATTACTTTACGTATTTAATATTTTGTTGAGAGTCTATTACACATAATGACTGAGATTCCTAAAATTATCTAAACCTTTTATATATTAAACCAATAAGTAACTATTAATAGATTCTATTTTTATATTTGATAAGTAAAATTTACACACTTCAAACAAATAACAAAGTACAATCAACCAAATCCTTCTTTTTGACATCTCCTTTTCAGGTACGTCTACGAATCTAATCGCAGTAAATAATTTTATATCATAATGTGGTAATTTTACAAATACCTACCTTATGAGAAGTTCCTTTTTATAATATGCTGCATATAACAATTTTATATAATAAATGGTGTAAATAAATTACTATAACTAGCTCTAACTGTTGTAATTAATATAACACCTGCTAACCTTAGCCAACCTTTTTTAAATAGTGAAGCAAATACATAATATTACGTTTCGTTTAATAATTTTTTTTACATCGTTTCTATTTTGAATTGATAAATTATTATTACTTACTTTAACATTATTTGTATTGTATATATGTTCAGATGAAAAATCTTTTGTTTTGGTCACGTACCTCTGTAATAAAATAAACCGTCGTTTTCTAGGAAGCAAAAACCTACAACTTTTCGAACCTTTTCTTGAAATAGTTTTGGTAACTTTCCATTGTCTAACATTTAATATTAATTCTGTTTTATTGATTTCTAAATGCAATTAGAGATTGAAATATTAATCCTTTTTTCTTTTACACAGAATATACGTCTCGTATTCTCGTATTCGTGCTTATTCTCTTTTCCTATTGGTTGATTCAAACATGACCAGTATCCTACCCCTTAGCCTACCGTGTCGTTTCTTAAAAGTCCCAGCGTGTAAGACAAGACAGAGACTTCAACCATGGCCATGACCAAGGTTACACAGATTGCTTGCGCGGGCTTGTGCAGTTACGTTTAATTGTAGTGTTGACGCGTTTAATTGGCGGCTGCAAACTTGCTTACTTAACATTCTGGCCTAGGATATACACACACAAACATGCAAGTACCTTACGTATCGTCCAATATATATTTTAATCTAATCCTTTTTATATTTTATTTAACAGCTTTATATCTCTACACTTATTAATTATCTTATTCAAGTTTAAAGAATTAGCTTAAATTAGTGAATAAAATTTTGACGCCATTCCTATTAATCTGGTACGTAGACTTCCGCGGTCGTGGTCCATGCTATCTGCTTCTGGGTTTCCGGGCTGGAACCGCATCACTAGTATATCTGCCGACGTTTTATACCAATTTGTATGGGACATCTTAAGGCTGAAACCAATCAGTTTCAGAGCAGTAGTTCAGCCCTGAAGATGTACCATATAAATGGGTACGAAACGTCGGCAGATATACTAGTGACGCGGTTCCAGCCCAGAAGCCCAGAAGCAGATAGCCAATCCTATTGTTTTATTTCCACCAATATCTTCCTTTCAGCTTGGCACACGTTCTGGACTTTTGATGCTCATTGTATACTTTACTAATTATTAACTCCTGCAATTACTTATTTTTTATTTGTATTTATTACAGCGCTTCAGCTAGCTGGACAGGCGCTCGTAATAAATTCACTAACCACTACGTGCAAATAAATATTTTCTATTAAATAATATTATCTGTATTATTTACTTAGATTAATTAAGGGGCCATTTAACCTTTAACACATAACAGATACCGAACTCAAGGAGGTAATGATAGGTGTGTCTAAGATTTACACATGTGTTCAAGTAATCGCCGCTGGAGTCTATAGAAGCGGGCTTCTATTCTGTGCTTACCCATAACAAGTTTACCCCCGCAAAACACGTCATGCTAAAGATAGAAACATGGAAGGACATAAATTAATTTTAAAGAACAGAATAAAGAGTTGCTGCAGTGTTTGGAGTGAGGCAAAGTGTAATATCTAGACTTTGTAATCGCGTTTTGGAAACTGGGATTGCTCAAAAGTAAAGGCAAAGTCGGTCATCAATAACACCAAGCTATGGTCGATATCAGCACAATTAGCACATAGAAATAATCGCGCTCATAATGTTACCCAGATTTGAATTGAATTTACTGTTATAATTTGAAGGCTACTATCAATACAAATAATACGAAATCGTTTACATGCGTCTGGCTTATATGTAGAAGATCGTTAGTTTGCATTCCTCTTACTGCGAAGTATAAAAGAACCTGTAAGGCATATCATATTGGATCCAGATTTACATTACAGCCAAATAATAGACATATTTTGACTTGACGTGAACCCACAATTTCTCTGCGAAAGATTGAGAGCGTGATGCTAGTAGCATAATGGTATAGACCAGAATAAATACCTAAGAGTACACCGACCTTCGTTTCATAGAAAATCATTACATCGTGAAGTGTATTAATGAGTTTGGGATAAAGAAAATAAAGTAGTCAGTCGGCTCATTTTATAGTAATCCAACAGAACTCAGTTGGGATGTTATGGGAAGACGTGTTGCTGCACGAAATATGTCATCAAGAACTCTTCCAGCATTAAGAATTGGTGTCAGGAGGGTGTGAGGAATGATATCTGATGATTTCCCAAGAAATGTTCGACATGCAGCAGTTTTTTTGACGCACTAATTGAAGTAAGCCAGTCATCTGTTCAGTACGTCGATAGTTTGTATAATTATTATATAAGATTTACAGGGAACTGTAAAATAATGTCCTTAGCTGATAGAAAATGTTTGAATTAGAGAAAAATTATTATTTTCTGCTATTCCATCGTTAATTAAATTCACCTGCCGTTTTCTAGACAGCTGCTCCACCAATTAAGCCACCAGATAGTACAACTTCGAGTCCTTTAAAACGCCATAAATCTCATTATGGAAACAGATCTAATATTTATTTAAAACTCGCAGTCAAGTTATTATGATGTTAATAATTATATATAAACATATAATTAAGTTTTTTAAGATGGGGATTAATGAAAAATTATTATTTTCTGCTATTCCATCGTTAATTAAATTCACAGAAATCAATTAAAAATTTCTGCGCTGGAGAAGGACTCGAACCTCTACATGCCGTTTTCTAGACGACTGCTGTACCAATTCAGCCACCAGGCAGTACAACTGCATGAATTAGAATTTGTTAAATCGTAAAAAGAGACAGCGACTAAAAGTGAAAACAACGCATTTACGGTTCGATTCAATTGAAACTAGAACATATAATTTTATAACCTTACTGTATCAATACACCTTCGGCAAGCAATAAAGAAAAGGAACTCACAAGCGTAAATGTGTAATTTTAAACGTTTTGCGAAAACACAAGACAAACTTCATGCAATTTTATTTGTCAGAAAATTACTGAATATGTCACACATGTTACACTGAATTGTTAGTTTAGGCAAGAATTTATGGCGTATCGATGGTCTTTCGTGTATAAAAAATATGAATTAAACAAATAATCTGTGATTCATTTCTACTTATTTTTTCTATATAAAATTCAAATAGATAACAAATCAGATTTTAACTAGTCATCTTTACTATTTTTACATTTATACATATTTTTCTATGAAGAATATGATTAACCTCGGAATTTTATAGATGAGGATATTCATAGATAATTATAATTTCTAATCGATCATAGCTATTGGAGACATCAAGTATTAATTATATACTTCTCTAGAACGGTAATTACTTACTAAAGCTTAAATTTAATTTCCATTGATTTTGCTTTTCAATTGGAAAATTTTTCGTACATTGAACGCTATATTTTCTATGTCTTTACACAACCTTTACCTTAAATTACTTAGTTTAGAAGACTTTATTTTAATAAAAACTAATAAAGAATTGCAAATAAGCTGATTAAGAAGTAAGTGTATTTTACATGTATTGCTACAGTTATAGATCGTCACTGCACATAAACGTAATTAAATTTCAACACGCCCATAATTTTCATATTTTTCGTTTAATTTAATAATAGTGAAAATAATAAGGATGTAGAAAATAATAGACGATGTAATCATGAAACAAATAGGAACAACGGAGAAATTTAATTACATGTTACATTGACTATAAAAGCATTTGGTTCCTGGCTAATGAAAATGTTAGAAATTTATAAAATAGACATACAATACTGCTCATGTAATCGTGAGACACTCAACTTATTTAACAACAAAACAAAACTACATAATAACAAATTAAATCAAAATTAGTAATATTTCAGGAGAACTCCTCTAGTGCCTTATACTTTTATTTATGCCTTAACCGAATAAATAATAAAATAAGTAAATAACAGAATATACGGATTCAAAATTAAATAACGCACCCCATCATACACAATAAACCATCTACTCTATATGAACGTTATAAAGCTATTTGCCTTGAATAAAACACAAATGCAAGAATTTTTCAAAATAACAAAGATACTAGTACGGAATAAACAAAAGCAAAATATTATATATCGAAAAGCAAAAATTTAAGACTTCCGGAAGTGAAGAAATATTTGACGAAATTCTCATAAATATTCAGCCCGAAGAAAATATATAATATAAATACTTGAGGATTTAACAAAATATAGAAACAAACGTTTCATATGTAAAACAACAAATTAAAAGAAAATATAAACAAAGACTAACATCTATCTGCTTCTGGGCTTCCGGGCTGGAACCGCGTCACTGGTATAACTGCCGACGTTTCGTACCCGCTCGTATGGGACATCTTCAGGCCTCAACTACTGTTACTGTCTGTCGCACTGAAACAGTTTCAGTAGGACAAACGAAAACGGACGCATTTATGAAAAAAGAGAGACTCTCACCATATTTACCAGATCTGGCCCCCAGCGACTTTTTCCTTTTTCCTAGACTCAAAGTTTCGTTCGGAGATTTTTATTGAACATTCGTAAATGCCATTTTATAAAAAAATGCGGGTAGAAAGTTATGCATACAGTAAAGAAACGAATATTTTTATAGACTTTAAGGAAGCCAGTGATAAAATAAAAAAAAACAATAAACTATTCAAACTAAAAAAACTGATATTAAAATAAACATTATAAAACAAAAACTGAAAACAAGCTATCCACTTATTTCTATTTTATTATGCCTGTGCATTCGAGTACGTGATAAGAAAAGATTAACTAAGCATTGAAATTATTTAATTGATCGGGAAACAAAGTTTTAACTGCCCCTATAACAACTTCCTTATTTTGTTTTCAATTCATGAACAGAACTATTTTAATTATTATGTTCTTAGCATATTAAATTCCAAAAAAAAGTTTTTAAGAAATATGAGTCACCAAGAGAGAAACCTAAGTGTATTTATTTGTTATATATGTTAAGAACAAGGATTTAATCACTAAGGTTGATATATAACCCCTTTCCACATTAACTTTTGTAATTTTGTATACGCATTTCGACAAATAAGTTGTCATCATCAGCAGATAATTGCAAAGTGTCGCACCTGGTAAACCACGGCGAAAATTACTTGTACGAAAACAAACTCCGTACGCGATCCGCACCGTTGAGAACCAAAATGTACACTGCACAGTGTCAACCTTAGTGATTAAGTTAATCAACCACAGGCTCCATCAAATTCAACTTCAAGAACAAGGATGTGGTTTTTTCTCGAAAAAATTATAATATATTTATTTGCCTCCAAGTTTTCATCTATGAATAACATTTTAAATATAGACGAAAAGAGATTCAGATAATAAATATGTGAAAAAATGTTTTTTTATATAATCTGAATGTTAATCTCTTGTATTATACTATGCACTCTTATTTATTAGATAATTATACATAGTTATTAAATTCTTCAGACTTCCGAACTAAATATATACCCACAAACGGCCAAAGATTTTTTAAAATGTTAAAAAATATACATATATAAGTTATTCTTGACATTCGCTCTAATTGTATGTACTCTTCTTTATTTTGAGCGAAATACTTATATTGTTATTTTACAAGCATGTCAATCTATGTTATTTAGTTTTAATACCAACTCAGATTCAGTTTAAAAAGTCTCGTTTACTTGTCTAGATTAACAATATCTGTGAATAATGTTATAGATAAAAAAATCAATAGCTAAATGTATAAATACCGCAGACTTCGTGCGATTTTGCAGTGTTAATAATCAACCATATTTGCAATAGCTCTATAGAGTGGTTATCCAGTGTCTTATAACGATCATTTTGACAAAAGTAAGCCGAACTTAGGATTATTATGTACAGGTAAATTGTAATCTAAAACAAAATGTATTTATTTGAATTTTATATTTTTTAATTAACGAATACTCATTTTGGAGAGTTATAAACGTACGGATACATTTCTATCGCTTTCTAATACTTTGGAAAATTGTAGACTAATACTTATAATGCAATTTTATAAAAAAAAGTCACAGTGCTAACGATAATAATTTACAAATAAGGATTAGTAAAATTCTAGTGAATTAAAGAAAACTGCAACAACTCGTCGAATTCTTTTTTATTATATCACTGAAAAATAATTATTATTATTTACTTAAAATTAAACATACTTATTAAAATATTTCTGCTTTCGTTCTTATTTTTTATAGTTGGTTAAACTCCACAAGTTAAAAAGAGATGAAAAATATTTCAGCATTTGTTAAATAATTATATATAAGTTATAATCATATGAAAATGATTGACAATTAAAGTAATAATATTAATAACAATAATTTTTGTTTGTATTAATGAACATCAAAATAAGTACATAAAGTTGATATTGACAAAAATTAAAGAGAAATTCAGATTGACGCTATGAAATTCTATTTTCGACTCTATGACCTACATAAATCTTTATTTATTATTAAAAATTAATTATTAGTTTAGACAATCTTTTTCATGGCTAAATGTTTCTTATTTTAATTTACTCACAAGACGTACTTAATCAATTCGTTCTTAATATCAATTTGAAAGTCTTAGTTTTATACATTACCAGTCTCTCCAAAAAAATATACCAACGACAGGATTGAAATGTGAGATGAAAAGTTGTTCTTTCTAAATAAGTTAGAGCTATAATGCGGATTAGATGGGAAAATCAGAATTTTTTATATATATTTATTTTTACTTTAAACGGTTAAATGATTGAAAAGCAAAGTTTTTGTCGTTCTTGTTTACTATTATAATTAAAATATTATTGTGTTTCAAATTTCGCGGTTTTTTTAAAGAATAAATAAAACACATAATTTGGATTCACATTCAAAAACTTTTTATTGGTAATTGAAGTATCAGTTATGACATTTACATATATGCGAAAAATAATATCTGCCAAATGGCTTCCTCTCGCAGCTCCACAGACGTCCACGCTTTTGTTAAAATTTTCAATGACATTTTGGCGTAATTGAGCCTCTATCTCAACAATGACACGAATAATTTCATCTTTTAAAGCAGGCATTGATTGTGGATTGTTTTTATAAACCTGACTTTTCACTTAACCCCAAAGAAAATAGTCTAACGGTGTCAAATTACATGATCTTGGTGACCAATTAACATCACCGTTGCTTGAGATTACACGTCCAGGAATTTTTTTTCTCAATAAATCAATCTATTCGTGTACAAAATGAGGTGCAGCGGCATCTTGTTGAAACCACATATCCTCTAGATCAATATTCATTAATTCAGGTCACAAAAATTCGGTTATCATTCGACGATATCGATCACCATTGACAGTTAGAGCTTCAACAGCAGCATTTTCAAAGAAGTAAGGTCCAATTACATCACCTGACCATAATGCACACTAAACAGTAACTCGTTTAGGATGCGTAGGTTTTTCATGAATAATTCGTGGATTTTCCTCACCCCAGATACGGCAATTTTGTTTATTAACATAGCCACCAAGTTCAAAATGTGCCTCATCGGAAAACATTATTTTTTGAGAAAAATCAGCTGGTTGTTCATTGATGCAATTGACAAATGAATGACGTTTTAAATGATCTACTGGCTTCAGTTCCTGTTATTTGAACCTTATATGCTTTCAGAGCTAAATCCTTGTGTAAAATACGCCATGGTGTTGATCCACTAAGTCCAAATTGTTGTGAACGTCATCTAATGGACATTTCAAGATCTTCAGCAACACTTTCACGAACCAAACCAATATTTTCTTGTGAACGACCACTACGACCGTATTTTTCACTTTTTTGATCTTCCACGGAGCCGGTCTCTTAAAATTTTTTAATAATTCGACCAATAGTGCTTTCAGATGGACGATCATGAAAACCATAAAATTCACGTAATTTTCTAAAAACTCTTTTCACAGAACGCTGATTTTCATAAAATAATTCAACAATTTGAGCGCGTTGTTGTACCGTGTACGAAGCCATTTTTATAAATGTCATACATTACACTTTAAATGCCCAAATACCCAGACAAATTCAGTGCGCCATCTATATTTTATTTATTCTTAAAAAAACCACGCAATTTGAAACACTCTTTAGTATGATGATTTTATAAATATTATTTTATAGTGTCTAATATTGTATTTTAATCACAAGAAAAATAAATCAAAAATAGGTGCCTACTCCTAAACTACAAACTGAGTTAAACATAGGCAAAGGGACATTGTACTTACTGTGTACATACATATGTACATATATGTATGCAGACGATTATACAAGGTTTATAAGTTTTTTAATTTATTCATTTCTGAAGAAAGAAAGCTTTACTCAACGTTACAGTTAAGGACATTCTTTTAATATTGTAATGTAATAAAACATTCTGTTATATCTTTAATAAATATATAATTGTCAAGAGGCCTGATTTCGGCAAAAGCCGGCAGCTTCGCATATGCACAATTAAATCGCAATTGTAGTACTAACACAAACCCACGCGTTGTATTTCATAATCATTTTGCTTTTAGATATAAATTATAGATGACATTCTCCTACGGTCTCATGTACTTGTATTTCATATTAGACTCAGTGCAACGGTTTATTTGTAGTTACAATTTATTTTTCTGACGGAGAAGATAAATAATGAGTAGTAAAATTTAGTAAAATTGATATGACAATTGATATAACAGTTTTTTAAATAGTTGAGAAATAATTACGAAAATACATAAACTACCAAAACTGTTACTCTATTCTGAATTTAATAAGTAAAGTATAACTATAAACTTTTTTTGAAAAGAAAAAGTGACTATTTATCGACCCAAAAAAATTACTGGTTATGATTTTCTATTCATTGATAATTTATACATAAAGCGTACAAACTTGAGATAGTTTTCATTGGCACCGAAGAACCTAAAGGACGGGTTACCACTTTTCAATTTGTAAAGATATATTGGGTCTGGGAAAAAGTTCGTGGCGTTTTTTCAGTAAAATTCAACTGGTCCCCGCATGGCGCGTGGACGAATTCATTTAAACCGAATATGCTCCATTATTATCGACAATGTTTCGCCATTTTTTTGGTAGATCCATGATCCCATCGGTGAAAAACTTCTGTGGTTTCTGGTCGACTGAATCAAGTAGTTTTCACAGGCTTCTTTTGAAACCAACTTAATTCCATTGAGAGAGTTCTGCAGAGATCGAAACAGATGATATATATATCCGGACTGTAAGGTGGGTGCATCAAAACTTCCCAACCAAACTCTCTCAATTTTTGACGGGTCATCAAAGAAGTGTGTGGTCGGGCGTTGTCATGATGGAAGACAACACCTTTCCTATTAATCAATTCGGGCCGTTTTCTTTCAATCGCCTGGCGTAATCTCTCTAGTTGTGCACAGTAGAGTTGAGAATCAATCGTCTGACCAGTTGGAAGTAGCTCGTAGTGGACTTCCCCTCCAGTCCCACCATACACACAGCATCACTTTTTTTGGCGTCAATGTTGGCTTAGCGAACGCTTGTGACGGCTCACCATCCTTTATCCACGATCTTTTACGCTTCCGATTATCGTACGTAATCCATTTTTCATCTCCGGTTATTAAACGTTTCAGAAACGGCTATTTCATTCCGTTTCAGCAGCGCATCGCAGATGTTAATTCGGTCCATCATGTTTTTCACGCTCAACTCATGAGGAACCCATACGTCAAGCTTTTTTTGTAACCAGCTTTGTGTAAATGGTTCAAAACAGTTTTGTGGTCAATGCCTAGCTCCATGCCAATATCGACACTGCTGATATGCTTATCTTGTTGGACTTTTTCAAGAATTTCATCAGATTTTTCAGTGATTGGACGAAAAACATTGAAATTTCCAGAACGAAAGCGAGCGAACCATTTCCGCGCAACAGATTTCGATAAAGTACCTTCACCGTACACAGCACAAATTTTATCACAAGCCTGCGCAGCGTTCTTCCCCTTATCATAATAATATTGCAGAATATAGCGAAATTTCTCATTATTCTTCTCCATTTTCAAGTGCGAATAACTTTCCAACCACTGCACCGATTACAATGTTTCTACGCTCAAACTAACGTTCGGAAGGTCATCTAAAAAACGAGCCGTCGGTGGTGTCGCTGTGACTTGTTGTTCTTTAGTTATCGGCAACCAATGCCATCTATCGGGAAAAACGCCACGAACTTTTTCCCAGACCCAATATATACACCATAAAAAGCTTTCTGACACTTAATTGGCACGGTTAATTTAAAATTGTCACTACTATGACCGAACCTTGACAAAATACCCGGATTTTTTTGAAATATAAATTCTATAACTTTTTGTTAATGTTATAAACGCACTGTTGAAATTTCACATCAAATTCAAACGTCAAAAAATGCGAAATAGCATTACATACAGAATTATCAAACAATTACAAAACTCATAATGTGCTACCAATAACTGCGATAATTTTCAAATTGTGACGTTACTAAAAAAAAATTGTCAAAACATAGTTCTAATTAGAAAATAATATAAAAGTACAGAAAAAAAACACGGCTAAACGAATTTTATTTTTGTATGTCAATATGATATAGAATGAAATATTACAAAGTTTATAATTATAACATAAAGTATATATACAGAATGTCATATAAACAATCTGCTAAATATTTTTTATTATCATTAATTAATGCATTTGAAATTAATCATTGATAGAATCGTCACTATCACCTTCTAGGGATACATTTAATAAATTGCAACAACATTCAACAATTAAATCATCTAGTTCACTCATTCTTTCTTAACATTTGAAATAATATCATACGTCATCCATTTTCGAGATATTAATTATTAAATCATGAAATTTTTTGTCGACACGTTTTCTAGTATTTTCACCGCCAGATCAACGGATATGTCATCAATATGAAGGTGTGTCTCAACACTACATGTTATTTTGATAACTATTAAGAAACTTGATTTATCTGGGGCTAATGAATACGACGATGAACACAATTTTTACTTTAAGGACTGTGCTGAAGTAGTCTGCAGGCCACTTACCATTGTACATAATTTATGTGATTTAAACTTCTGACACATAAATTGAGAATCGGGACACTAGTGTTTAAGAAGAGGGAGAAATCGAATAATTTTAAATTTTACTCATTAAATCTTGTTTACGTTAAAGCATAATATATGTTACTTTTCAATAATATTCTTGACATGGTTTTCAATATAGACCTCATAAGACCTTCTAGACGAAATTTCACATTTTTCATTTAAAATTTTAATTAGATAATATAAGGTACATCGAAAAATTATCTTAGTTGCATGTAAATGCCAAATATATTTCAAGACATTTTAAAAATTAAATTACACCGGCTTTAAGAGGAAAGTTGTCTCATTTTGTACTATTTGAGACCTCGATAAAACGGTTTCGAATGCAAATATGTTGTTCGTTAATAACCACTTACAAAGTGCGATATCATCCAATACAAAAAAAAAGAATAGTATAAATAAAACTAATGAGGGTTGCTACCCCTCCTGAAACTACCTGTTACAATGTTTGGGAATTTCAGCCGGCTTTGAGTTATTCAAAAATAGGAACGAAAAAAATTAATTAATAAAATTGGTCTAGGAGTACCACAGGATTAAAGAATCTCCAAACGCCGTCTTATACTGAAGATAGGCGATGCTCGGCAAAACAAGCAATAATCCAATTTACAGATGGCAAAAGAGGGTGCAAATAGGTGCAAATATAAACAAAAGAAAAGACAAATAAAGCTGACCTATTCGTCTCGATCAGTTTATTGTAAAACTAAAAAAAAATCATTCATAGGTACGTCGACTAGTTTAGAGGACTTTCACATCACGCCGATTATGCGGTAGACTTATTCCTTGGGCTGGACCTACAGACTAAGCTAATGTTCGTCAATTAATATGATTTAATTATTGTCGACAGATAGACATAATAAAAGAATTTAATAATACATGGGCAAGGTGAAAAATTCTCAGCCTGACACAGAGATGGCGTTACAATTAACAGAAATTTATGTTACCTGCGTGGCTGCATGTGTCTTTAGTTCATATGAAAACTTTCAACTTGTTCTCACAAGTAGTTTATTTGCAAGAATTTTTGTAGTAGACGTCGTGCGTGTTATTTTTTAAATGGATAAACTTGAATATCGTGCTGTTATAAAATTCTTTGTTTTGGATGGTTTAACCCCTATGGAAATTAATCCGAAGTTGACAAAAGTGTACGGGGATTCTCCTCCTTCGATGTCAACCGTTAAAAAGTGGGCAGCTGAATTTGAACGTGGTTGTACGTCCCTCGAAGATGACCTACGTGAAGGACGGCCAAAAACCGCAACCACACCAGAAATCATCGAAAAAGTACATGATATTGTGTTGGACGACAGACGAGTGAAAGTGAGTGAGATAGCTGAGGCTGCGGGGATATCGGAAGAAAGGGTGTGAAACATTTTGCACAAAGAATTAGAGATGAGAAAGCTCTGCGCAAGATGGGTGCCGCATTTGCTGAATGCGCAAATGCGCAAACGATTTTAGGAGCATTCTTTGGACCGATTTAACAAGAATTCGACCGATTTTGTGCGGCGATTTGTCACCATGGATGAGACATGTGTCCACCACTACACGCCAGAAACGAAACAGCAGTCGAAGCAGTGGGTGGAAGCCGGTGGTTCCGCCCCAAAGAAAGCGAAGTCGATTGCATCTGCCGGAAAAGTCATGGCCAGCGTGTTTTGGGATGCAAAAGGAATCTTGTTAATTGATTACCTTGAAAAAGGCAGAACAATTACAGGCGAATATTACTCTAACCTTCTTGATCAGCTGAATGCCAAAATTCGCGAAAAGAGGCCTGGTTTGGAGAAGAAAAAAATCATTTTTCATCAGGACTACGCACCCGCACACAAGGGTGCGTTGGCGATGGGAAAAATGCGCGTTTTGGGGTATGATTTGCTCGGCCATCCTCCCTATTCTCCTGATTTGGCACCCTCAGACTTCCGTTTATTCCCAAATTTGAAAAAATTTGTTCTGGAAAGCGATTCACATCCAACGAAGAAGTTGAAAGGACCGTAGAAGAATATTTTGACAGCCTTCCAGACTCTCACTTCCGGGAAGGAATATTGATGTTAGAAAAACGCTGGACCAAGTGTGTTGAACTCAAGAGAGATTATGTAGAAAAATAAAATCATTTTTTAAATTTAAATCGCAGTCTTTCATTGTCAACCCGAGAACTTTTCACCTTGCCCACGTATACAGGTATATCTCAGTGACCACCCATTACAATATTTAAGGCTATTTCGATTCGAAATTTGAAAATTTGTTTTTGTATGTGCCTTCCTCAATAAAATAATGACACTCATGTAACAGTTCGGCTTATACTGGGCGTTGTCATCTTCCTTAGCTTAAATAGAATACCTTCTACATTATTACAATTTTTGGTTCTAGGTAAAATTTTAGGTGGACTTAAAAAGTTTCCCTATTTCTAAAATTACCTATTTTCGAAATATTTAATTTCTTTCAAAAAAATATAAAAAAACGGTAACCCTGAGGACTACATGCACTTTACTGTAAGGAAGACAGAACGACAATATTAACAGATAGGATTGTTAGATCTATAATCGTTAAAATTTAATGCCAAGTTTACTTAACTTCAAACCATCATAAGTTGGCTTTTCCAAATAGAACACTCTGTATATTTTTCATATACATAGTTTTAATTTTTATTATTATGATTATTATACATAATTTTAATTTTTTTCGAATGATATTACAGTTCCTTATTCCTATCTCCTCCAATTTTTAAATTATACTGCTTTTGTGCAGTTCATTAAAATCATTCTTCAAGTGAATTCTGTTATCATATTTGGATGAATTTAAATTTTGCTCATCATTTTTTTAAATTATTGTAATGTTCGTTACAAATATCCTTTGTAATGAAAATGTTTCTCTTTGCAGTGGCCAGGTAATTCACTTAACTTAAATCTCGTTGAAAACAAACCATAAAACATTAAGGTAGAGTGGCAAGAATTTCTGTAAATAAAATTCATTCACTTTGCACAATGTTCTACCATCAATAAAGATATTACAATCATATTTTTGTTGTAAATTATTTAGTGAATAAATCCTTTACGTAGGATATTACTGAAATATATGAATAAAGTAGTAAAATTATTTTATATATTTTGTTATTCTTTTTTAACATAAACGTTTCTCAATACATGTCAAAGAAGAAACTTTATTACTTATACAACATTAGAAAAACAAAATAACAATATTACAGTTCTGCCACACATCAATTGCCATATTATATCCAACGATTTCTAGTATTCTATTTTCTACGACTAAGTAAACAAACATCGAAACAGAAAATGTATAAAATTTCTGTGATGGTTTAAATTTTTTGGATACAGTTATTTTGTTTTACCATATTAAGCATTAAAATATCATAATATTTTATTCTGAAAATTTTATTATATAAACAGATTCACCACATTATATTTTGACACTTAAGATTAAAATAAAATGGTTAGGCATCAGGTCGCGACTACAATCAATTCAATGCTCATTTAAATAGTTCATCATCCGAGTGGCAATCTAAGGGTGAACGTTATAATATAATTTTCTCTTAATCAATTAATCATAAGTCTAAGGATTTCGTATGAACACATTATAGTAGTAGTACATCATTCAAAATTAATCATATTATAATTTCTAAGCATTGAACAAATTTGGAATCGCTTTTTATCTCTGGAATTCTTTTAGAAAGCCCAAACAAAAGACTTACATTTTTTACGGAATCGTATAAATATATCCAATTTTCAGTGCCCATTACGACTTTATAAACTAAGTTAATAAACCCCCAGGCAAAACGTGTTCGAAGTGATTTTGCGTCAGTTAAGACAATGTCAAGTGTCAAGAGAGTGCATACCTTCAAGGCGTCAAAATAAGCAAAGAACAGACTACGGATTTATTTCAACGCTTCGTTCAAATTTAGTGGCCATCGCTATATATTGTTATGCAAAAATTTAAGGTGCATATTAAAATGAAATAATTTCAAGTTCTTACTCACTTTCATTATCATATTCATTATATGAATGTGCATTTTATTGAAATTACTTTTATTTGACTATGGAACGTAATTTTTATATATTTGGGCATGGTGGGCTGTCTGCATTATTCAAATATTATATAAGCAGATATACAGATGCGCTAGGTTTCTGCTTATCAATTTGGCTAATTTACTGTTTTTGGGTAGTAAATATATCCAATTGACGCATCCTAAATTTTCTCTAAATAATGGTTGAAAAAATGCACATGCAATAATTGCCTATCTTTCTCGAATTTCTTTTTGTTTATGACGTTGTTGGTCAAACGTTTATAATTGGTTGAATCATGTGAATTCGTTCTTTTTGGTGAATCTACATTCAGTATGTGATTGTCCCGTAGAAAATACAAACGAGCGTGGGTTGAGTGTTATCTTTAATTTGAAAAGAGCTTCCTCGTGACCCTATATCGGAAGCAAGACACGCCAATCGATTATTTATCGATCTGGAGATATGCGATATATAATTAATCAATGAATTTACACCAATGTGGATAAGGATGTCCATCCGAATTATGGTATTAAAAACTTCCACAAAGGGAATTAATTTTGTGTTTAATTTCGATCTTGATTTTAACGTGAACCGTGGTGAGCACATATTCTAATGGTTAACCACAATTGAGAAGAAACAACTTATGGCAACAACTTATAACCTATGCAATAGCCTGACGATTAACTTGCAATACGTAAATAAATAATGAAAGATATTAATAGATACATATATCTTTCGTTAATGAATAGCTTATAATTATATAACTTTTCTTTTATTTCTTTTCTATACTTGTATTTAATTTCGGTTTGCCTTTAATCGTTGTGTGTAGGGTTGTAGCTACAACGAATTGTCAAAGAAAGTGGTGTGGGTTTTTTTTTTGTGGTGAGCACATGTTCTTAAGCTAGGGAAGTAGGGTTAATTATAATGAATGGCAACTAATTTAGAGGAAACAACTTATGGCAACAACTTATACCCTTTGCAATAGCCTGACTATTAACTTGCATTACATAAATAATTAGTGAAAGATATTAATAGATATATCTTGTATCAAAAGCAGGTCATGTAATAATATTCCTCTACAAGATCAAAGAATTATTACTGCCGATTGGTATACAACCATTTGTTTGCTACAAGTAATCCCTGAACTTCGAGAAACCAACCCTGAGCAACGAATCATCTTCCATCAAGACAAAGTAAGTTCGCGCACAGCACGCAAGGCAATTAAATTTTTAACGCAACAAAACGCCGAATTGTTGGACCATCCTCCGTACAGTCCGGACCTATGTCCCAAAGATTTCTTTAACTTTCCGAAAATCAAGAACGGACTGCGTGGTTAAAGGTTCCAGTCTTCTGAAGGAACAGTCGATGCCTTCAAAAATGCATTTTTGACTATACCAACAAACGATTGGAACAACTGTTTCCAGAGTTGGTTCGAGTACATCCAAAGGTGCATTAATCTTCATGCAAAATACTTCGAAAAACGATGAAGTTTTTAAAAGCTGTCTGCTGTTTTATTCCAGTTTTATATGCAAAACTTAAAAACAACCCTCGCATATACAGCTTGTGTGAACCAGTATATACAAATTTGGAGAACCATATGATTATATTTTATTGTTACTTTTTCTGTAATTACTTATTTATCTATTTTAGTTGAGATTGTTTACTACATATCTTATTATTGATAGTTAATATAATTTTCTGTTTTGCAATATATACACATATTTTCTTACATCACGTCCGATATGATACAGATTCTCATATAATATATTTCAAAAGTTGTCACGTTAATGAAAGTTTTGAATATCTTTATTTTCTTAATAAAATATTTAATTGTTATTGATACTCTGGGATTGATTTCTTTAATTATTATACGATTTATTTTTTCTCATGATGTAAAAAAATTGGCACATCAAAATTTTGCTCCCATACCATACAAACGTATATATTCTCCTAAAATCTACGTACTTCTGTATTGGCACGCACTTCAAAGGCTTTAAATGCTGTGGCACCCACTTATAAGATCTTTTATTGAGACAACCTTCCCTAACTCTCCGAGTTACTGGCTAGTTCAAACCCTAGAAGATGTTAAGGATATCTTTTGGGTAGGAATTACAGTCACTATAGTATTAATCTCTACGCTAGTGTATGGAGGAGGTTAATAAACAAATGAACAGTAACATGATGGTCTTCTTCTGTCACGCGTACAATCACAATGTTATCAGTGATATTGTTTTTGAACATCACTTACGAAACTAATTGTTCGAATATTTTCGTCCAAAAAAAAATTAATTATATCAGCGTCTTGCTAATGAACATGGCTCATTATCGAACGCTTTCGAATGAATTTTTGAATTTTACGACACTTTTCACAAAAATTCAAGTCAAAGACTAATTTCAAAACATCAAAATATTTACCCATATAAACCCATGAAAAATATGAAACCCACGAAAAACGAAATCAAAATTACATAATATTTGTATCAATAAATTATCAGCAACAAATTAGGCTTATCATTAAATTAACAGTCCTTGCAGTTAAGCATTAGTGTGTATACTATTTTTAAAGGCGATAAAATCTATTAAATTTCTCTAGTATCATATATGTACATACACTACCGGTCATATTTATTTGCCCACCCTTATTTTAGCCAAAATTATTAAACTATCAAATGTGTACTGAAAATTTATTTATTGTACCAATACAATAGTGTAAAATAAACATAAAATATTTACATTTTTCTTATATAAAAACTTTATCATTAATTATTATTAAATTTTGCTATCATCAATGTGCCCATCTTTATTTTTGATAATTGCGGCACATAACCGCGGCATCCTTTCAATTAATTATTGCAGTGTATCTTCTGTAATTTGTGCTCAGGCTTCTTGAAGTTGTTCCCACAGTACGGTGGTGGATGATAGAGCACGTTCTCGAACTTTCCGGTCCAATTCTTCCCCAAGAAGCTCTATTGGGTTCAGATCAGGACTTTGAGCTGCCCATACCATTATAGGGATTTGCCCTTGCTCTTCTAGTTGACGCAAGTAATCGCCACATAATCTATAAGTGTGTTTCGGATCGTTGTCCTGTTGAAATACAAAGTTTTCGCGAAGAATCCTTAGTCCTCAAGGAACAGCGTTATTTTCTAAAATTTCCTTGTAGCCTTCTTTTCTTAGGATTCCTTCAATTTTGACGAGATTGCCTACAGATTTTCCACCAAAACACCCCCAAATCATTACTGAACCTCCTCCATATTTTACGGTAGGCGCAATACATTCTGGCAGTACTGTTTCTCCTGCGGATCTTCTTAAATATTCGCCTTTTACTACCGAAAAGTTCAAACTTCGATTCGTCTATCCACAACACATTATTCCACTGATCAATCGTCCAATTCTTATGTTCTTTAGCCCAATTTAGTCGTTTTATCTTGTTTTGCTTTCGTAGTAGTGGTTTTCGCAGAGCAATTCTTCAATATATTGCTTTAACCTTCTCTGTACCGTGTGTGTAATTGGTTTAGCACACGCTCTATTCATTTATACAGCAATTTCTGGTGCTGTTTTTCGTCTATCGCGTCTACTTATTTAGTATTCTGATGCCATTATTAGGTCATCTGCAGATGTCGTCGCTTTGCGTCGTCCAGATCTTCTTTTGTTGGAAAATGTACCACTTTCTTCAAATTTTTTAACGTTATAATCAACGGTTCTGCGATTTAATCGTAATTCTTTTGCAATTTCGCGATTACTTGTACCCGTACGATGATAAGCAATTATCATAGCACGCACTTAAATAGATAATTCCTTCGTCTTCGGCATTGTATTAAAATATTCACAATAACTCTCTATTTCACTGTTTTCGCAACAAAAGATGAACGATGACTGACATAGAATTTATTTTCCTTTCTGAATAACACATCCTAATATTGTAATTAGTTAGTACAATAACACAATATTGGTAATACCTTTCGGAAATGCAGGTAAAACTGTTAATACTGTAGGGATTAGCCTATATAATATTTATGGTATTTTTCCAATTTATTACACCTTTACGACATATCAGAAACAATTTAAGATTTTCGTAGAAATTCATATGGAATTACTTCCACTAATAATATTGTTGAATAATTATAATACAGATTTTTCGAAAGGTAATCCGTATTTCAGGAAACACATAAAATTGGGGTCGGCAAATAAATATGACCAGTAGTGTATATTATAGAGAATGTTGAAATAACAAGAATAAGGAATTTATAATACATAGTAGTAGAATACTTATGGTACAAATGAAATGACTTAACATATTATTACAGCAAACAATTTAATAAGTCTCATCATGTGTGGAAATATATCACATCTCCCCTACAATGTCATAAATTGCAGTCAACGCCAGAGCGTCGTTATGCGCCCCTGCCCGACAAACAATTGAACGTCAGATGTCACCACCAGACCGGTAGCCATTTTACGCCCGGTTGAACATACAAGCTCGGTTTTAATAATTTTATACAATGAAAAATTTAAGACATGACAAATATGAAAGGCGAAAATATATATTGGGTTGGCAACTAAGTACTTTCGGTTTTGTAGTATAAAATAAAACACTTTTTTTTTAACAAAGAATAGTTTTTAATCAATTATATATTTTCCTGCTCAAGAAGACCTTTTGCCATCTTTCTTTCAGCTGCATGATTCCGCGCTCATAAAATTTCTGATCCTTATCAGCAAAGCAACTGATGAGGTGCAGTGAAGGTCATCGTCATTTGTAAAAGTTTCACCATTCAAAGAATTTGGGAAAAGAACTAAATGGTAATCAGTGGTGCTAGATTAGGGCTGTATGGGGGATGTGGCATTTTCCAACAGGACTCAAGCTCCAATAGTTTCACAAAGTTACCAAGATGTGTGAGGCCTTGCATTATCTTGGTGGAAAAGTACACCTTTCCGATTTGACAATTCTGGCCGTTTTTCTTTGATTGCTTCATCCAGTTTTATTAATTGTTGACAGTAAACATCAGAATTGATCGTTTGGTTGCTTTGTAGCAGCTCAAAAAACACAACACCTTTGTAATCCCACCAAACTGACAGCATGATCTTTTTCGGATGCAGTTCAGCTTTCGATGTGGTTTGACCTGGTTTATCGTGTTTGCTCCATGATCGTTTTCGAACTGTGTTACTGTACAGGACCCATCTTTCATCACCAGGATGATTCTTTTAAGAAAGGGTTAATAGATTTCCATGCATATCGCAAAAAGTTGATTCTTTGTGTTAAATGAATTTCCAAAGGAGGGCAAATATCAAGCTTCTTAAATTACTAAGACATTTTAAATTTATTCAATTTTATGCCATCTCATCGTGATTATATGACAAAGTTATATGACGATCCTCTTCAATTATATTTGTTTGGTCATCATCAATTTGCACAATACTGTATATATATTCGCATTATATCCTCTTTCTATTATATTTCAAATAATCACTTTTTAGTTAAATAATAAATACTTTTGTTTGCGTTCTACCTTTACGGAAATAAAATTAAAATATTCTTGAGAATATTCGAATGTGAATTAATTTAAAAGTAAGAAAAGTAAATAAAAATCATGTACTACTTGCTTCTGAACACAGTCAATGTGAAAAAGAGGACATAACGAAAAACGAAATAAGACAGGACAAATATAAAAAGGCGAAAATATATATAAATGATGATCTTACAATTAAAGAGAGAAATATCCAAGTCAAATAAGATATGGAGCAAAACAAGAAGAATAAAGGAATAGTTTTGAAATATCAGGAACTAATAATGAAATATAAAAATGTATATAAAAGCTGTAGAAGATAAAAGAAAATAAGAATAACCAAAGTTCAAACTAATACATTAACGTAATATTAGTGTATATACAAAAAGCTCTGAAATGATCAGTATTAAGGGAAATATATCATCCTTAAAATTAAAATTAAGCACCTGGAACATATGAGGAATGAATGGAAAAGAAATAGAATTGAAACTGGAATAAAGATAACTTTTAAAGACTTCATCGTTTTTCGAAGTATTCTCCACAAAGATTAATGCACTTTTGCATACGCTCGAACCAAATCTGGATGCAATTGTTCCACTCGTTCGCTGACTGCTCCTTCTGACGACTGGACCCTATGACCACGCAAAGGTAAAGAAATCGTTGGGACTTAGATCCGGACTGTACTAAGGATGGTCCAACTATTCGACGTTTTGTTGCGTTACAAATTCAATTGTCTTGCGTGCTGTGTACGAACATGCATTGTCTTGGTGAAGAATGATTCGTCGTTCGGGATTGGTTTTTCAAAGCTAAGCGATGACTTGGGGCAAACGAATGGTTATATACCAATCGGCAGTAACAGTTCTTTGATCTTGTAGAGGAATTGTTGCTACATGACCTGCTTTCGAGACAAATGTCGCGACCATTTTTTCGGAGACACCGAGAACGGATGATTTTTGTCGACTTTTCTTCATCTTGAAACATCCAAACAGACGACCGCCGTTTATTTTCTGGCTCGTATGAGTAAATCCAAGATTAATCATGACTGACAATGTTGTACATCCAAAAGCTTCCGCTGTTGAAGCGATATAGAGCTTTTTGACACTAATTCACCCTAACTCCGTTTTGTTCTTCGGTCAACAGGAAACTAATTTTCTTACACACAATTTTTTATGCAAATTTTTTTGAAATGAGGCCTTTGAAATTCCCAATAATGCTTCAATCTGGCGATATGTCATATGTCGATCTTCGTTGATGATCTTGCGCACAGCATCGACATTTTCTTGAGTGACTGCCGTTTTTGGTGAAACTGCTCATTGATCATCAATAAGACTGATCCGTCAACGTTTAAATTCTCTATGTATTGTCTTCGGAAATTATAAAAAATTATCCCGCGAAAATGTTCTCGGTTTAATTCCATTTTTCAACTAACTTGTCAACTTTGAGAGTTCGTTGTAGCTACAACACTACACGTGTCGTACTGAAACTTTGGATTTAGGTTAACTAAAGATGGACGTTAATTTTTAATACTGACATTTGATTAGCGGCGCCCTCTATGTCTCACTATGCAAAACGACATCCCACGTACGCGATACGAGAGCTTTGTCTAATACATTGGTTCTAGCTTTAGAAACCAAAAAAGTGTCATTAGATCGACTTGAACCTTGAAGAACATGAAAGTTTATCTGTGGCAAAATAGACGGACAGTTAAATTCACAATTTTTATCAATAATTTGGCACTAAGAAATTCGCATCTAGCTAAAAACATTTGAACATCAAAATGATGAAGCAAATTAGCGCCGGCAACACCACGAAGATGATATTGTCCACCACATTTATGTGCAAGATATTTCAAAATTTTCTTCTGGACTTAAGTTCCAGTTGGAAATATATAATTATATAATATACAATTTATTAAACAGTAAATTAGCGAAATGAAACGTAGGTGAAAGTCTTTAGTAGCTTTAATTGTTTTTTATACAGCTGTACAGACCTTTATTTGATAGAGTTAGCATCGCGAGTCTTTAAATAAATACTTGCGTTGTCAAGAAACATTTCCGGTATGCAGTGACTTACTGATGCTGCAAATATTTAACAAATCTTATCACTTTGATCATCTGCATATTTATTTATTATCTGTTAAACCCCTTGCACGTAGCTTGCGCTACGGATCGAACGCCGCCAACTCTAATTGATGAACTTGAATTTGGAATGAAGTTATCTCTATTTGCAAGATATAAAACGGATTTTGTTAAAAATTATTTATTTTAACTGGTAATATATAAATAAAATTAATCATTTTTTACTCTTCAGTTGATGGTTGAATTTGATGGAGCCTGTGGTTGATTGACTTGATCAATAAGGTTGATATATAACCCCTTTCCACATTAACTTTGTAAATTCTGTACACGCATTTCGACAACCAAGTTGTCATCATCAGCAGATAATTTCAAAGTGTCGCACCTGGTAAAACACGGCGAAAAACAACCGCACGAAAATCAAACTGTGTGCGACACTTTGAAATTATCTGCTGATGATGACAACTTGGTTGTCGAAATGCGTATACAGAATTTACAAAGTTAATGTGGAAAGTGGTTATATATCAACCTTATTGATCTTCAGTTGATAGGCAGAAACTTTAAAAATTAAAATTGTCGATTTATGAACAAGTCGACAACGAATAATAATGTATTGTTATTGATTACTGTTACAATTGGAGAAAGTTGTCAACTACACTTCTCAAAATAACTAACGCATATTTCATAAAAATGATAAATTTTAATAAATTTCTTTCATTTTTTAGATTTAATATATATATAGTATCTGAACACATTATTGTATTGTATTTGAGCATGTTTGGACAAGTTTTAAAGTGATCTTAGGAGAGGCTAAAACTTTTAGTGTAGAAAAATAACAGAAATATTTATTTTATCAGCAATGTTACTACAAGAATTCTTACAAAAAAACAGAGATTAATAATGTGACCCACGAACATCTAAAAACGTTTAGCACCTGATGGCATAAACTGGATGGGCTAGTCGAACATTCCTCTCTGATAGTAATTCGTAATAACTAAATCGTTCTTGGTAGCAGCACCATTTCTTCTCATAGCATCCCAAGCGTGTTCAATTAGATTACCATCTGAAGAATTGACTGACGACTGGGTTCTTTCTATGCTAGCCTCAGCAATCCAATTGTTCACGATGTTTGGTAGATAGGAACGGGTATTGTCATCCATAAAAATGAATTCTTCTCCCACTGCTGCTGCATTTGGCAGGTCGCAGAATCTTATCCAGATATCTCTAGTGAAAGATTCATTTTCTATTAAATAAAAGGCACTGTGCTTTCCAGTACTTATCCCGGTCCATAATCATTACATCACCACACTCATATTTAGTCATTTCCAGAACAAATTACGAGTTATTGCGTGTTCCGGGTTCATGCCAAATCAGAATACGATTATTATCTTGCTGCAACATAAATCTAGATTCGTCACTGAACAATATTCGCACCCACTCATTATGATCCTAATTAATCTGCTCATTTGCCAATATTGTACAGAATTTTTTATGCTCTATAGTAAGAGGGATGCGAAACAAAGTGTTTGTACATATAAAGCTGACGTATGCAAACATTTTCCATTATTTGCTTTATTAATAGTCTTCCAGTGGCAGCAGCAAACTCACTTTAAATGTAGGTTGCATTAAAAGCGCAATTTCTACGAGCCAATTGTGATAGTGGCGATCGTCTTGACATCGTTGATGTTGGCCGATCCTTTTCTTTGTCGAGCACGTCTCTCTCCAAGCCTCTATCTCTTATAGATCTGACACCCATTCTTATCAGATGAGACTAAAATTACAAATCTTCACTAATCAGAGTGATGACCTTTTAGATAAAGGCTTAGAAGCATGCGGAAGTGGAAGTTATATGGAATATCCGTTAAATGTTTTGAACAGTATAAGAATTATATATGTACATATAAATTCGATCCATTTTATGGAGATAAATAAAATTCCTGGGATAACTATTGAAGAAATTAATATAATAATTGAGATACAATTTTTTCATTAGGCATTTTATTTAGTTTCCAAGTAAATTTCATTCACTAATTACTTCTGTACTAAGCAACTAAGAAACATTAGATTTTATTTAGTGTAACTTAGGCAGTTAATTAGTAAAACTTAATTTATAATTATTATAAGAAATTATTTGGGAGAGAAGCCTTTTACTATACTAGAAACAATATTAATTTATACTCATGATGTTTAAGAGCAGTTTAATTATTCTAAGAACTAATTTATACAGAGCTATTCATTAATTCGTTGTAAATTAATTCAATAATTCAAACAAACGAAATTGTGATAATTCAATTACAGTTGTAAATTATAACGTACGCCAATTACAAAAGTACGTAAATACAGAATTTTACAATTTCTGGACTTCAGAATGCCGGTGAAATAGTTTTTTTCTAAATTATGTTCAATATTTTTATTGGATGAAACACATAATATTAACTAGCTTTAAGCAACATGTAAAACTTACACAGACAACTTAAGAACTTAAGAACATAATACGATCACCTAATTGCTTTAAATTAAGCGTACGTAATCCTACAGTATTTTCAAATACGATGATAAAAGTAATTGAATTTAATCGCAATTCTTTTTAAGATAATTACATAGCAATAACTTCGTAAATTAATAACCTTAAATTAGGCAAGATGGAATTCTTAATCTTAAGCTTATGGTATAAAAAGCTTCGTGAACAATCTGAAATTGCCACGATTTCAAGGCAATTTATCTTTGAATTTTCATTATCAAAATTAGTTTTCAAAAGCAACAGTCACAGTTAAGCACATATTAAACTAATTGAATAATTTATGTTTAAACCCTTTACATCAAAACAATGAAAGTAATTAAGAAATTTCCATCTTTAGAACGTTTCAACAGATCCGTCATAAACTAATCTAATAACATTGGAAAAATAATTTCCAGTTTACTTTTCTCTTTATTACCTACGCAATGTTATTTTATTCTAAAGTTTGACAGGTCTCGACAAAAATAAATGATTTCTAAGTTGCTAAGTATTAGAAAGCAAAAAAAACGGTTTAATTGAATCGGTATGTGTTTACTAGGTCTATCGCAAAGTTCTATTGTATTTTTGCTTTCTACAAAATAGATATTGTATTGTTGTTGGTTTCCATAAGATACTTATAATGGAATTCAAATTTTCTGCCATTATATTCTAATATGGGTAAACTTAATAAAGATGCCTGTCAATAAAATTTATTTGAGATATTGTTTTATGAATTTAAAAAATTTATTACGGAAAAATTGTGCACTATTTCGCAATGTTCGAAGATATTTCCGAAGTTTAAGACAGATGAATGGATGAAACTAGATGATTATGATTACTTAAAGTGGTAATAGAGTCTATTCTTCTTCAACTTTTCCAGACCTATTGTGGTCCTTATGTTTTTCTGGAGTCTTACGGGGTTTTTATATGTGCCTGTTGAAATTGGTTTTGATAATGGCTCTTTTGACCTCTATGTAGTTTTGGTCATATTTTATTAACTTTTGCACTGTAAATTATTTAGAAATTCCAGATATCTTAGATGATCGACTCTGCACATTTGATATTAGATCCATTTTCCCTACGGTGGCAGTTCACAGTTTTATCCGTGACGACGGCTTTAGTTCATCTTTGCCTTCCTGAATTTTCATATTTTCTTAGCTTGGGGCTTACTTTACATCTTTTCCATACTATTCTAGCCAACAACAAGGGAAATAATAGTCCGTTCAGTTAGAATCTTGAGTGAGGCTAAAAATAAGAGGATTGCATCTGTACCCCAACAAAATATTAGCTGCTGCACTTCCATGCTACCACGCAACTCTTAGCATATTGCCTCCTACCTTAGTTTGAATTTATCTTAAATTCCTGAAGAGCGCTAATTCTTGTGCTCATACACTAACTGTAAGCCCTTGAGAGTATGTGTGAATGATGAACCTCGCGTCTTGTTTTACAATGAGAACTTAAACAAAGTCTATGTCAAACATCAGAGGCGCTTGGAGAAAGATTCCATTTATCGCTTTCTATAATTCTTTAACATATTCATAATTTACGACCTGTTTTAAAATGTACCAGAGGAGTACCGTACAAATTAACGGAGGACAAGTTCATAGATCGAGTCGAAATACGTCAAGTCTTATTAGGGCATAACGGAATTGATCCACTTTTGGATTGCTAAATTAAGAAAGATAAAAAATGAATTCACTACAATAATAATGCACGAAACAAATTCCGTACACGATCTGTACCGTCGAAAGCCAAAACGCACAGTGTGCGTTATGGCTTTTTGGTTTTTGCCGTAAATTCCAGGTGCGACACTATTTAATTATCTGCTGATGATGACAACTTGGTCGTTGAAAAACGTATACAGAATACGGAAATTAATGTGGAAAGGGGTTATATATCAACCTTAAGTGATTAAGTTCTCTAGGAGCAATCAAAATAGTTCAAATTATTTACACGCTTAGCAAACATTGTCAATGCAAAAATTCGTAATGTAAGATTTAAAACTATATTTAGGTTCAGTTTGAAAAAATGTGTAAAGTATACATACTATTTGTGCATTGAAAAGCCTGAATTGATTAAAGTTATTTACATGAATGTTATATATGTATGTATTCAATTAAAAAATGCAAACAAAGCCATTGGCCACATCAATGTTTTCGTATAAGTATTTCGATAACTAAGTTGGGCCTAGGTACGACACAGTAATTAATTTCTGCTGATGACGACAACTTAGTTGTCGAAATTCGTATACAGAATACAAACAATGATGTCGTAGGGGTTGTTTTATCTTTTTTTTGATTAATTCAATTAATCGCAGTCTCCAACAAAATGTACTTACATATTTATTCATTTGACATAAGTAAACGCCGAACAAGGAACAGTGAATAAATGATTTTGGTTATTTTGTAGAATATGTGAAATTATAATGAAAAGAATAAAAGGGTTTTTACTAAAGAAGCGGTAATTTTAAAATTCTATAACATTATTCACTATATTAACAAGTTGAGTGCGCATTGTCGTTTTATTATAATAACTGTACACCATGAATTATAATAATAACTGTCACAATGAATCTCAATCAAATTAATAATAAGAAAGAACTGAGAATCGCAAAATAAATATTAGATAAAGTACAAGAGTTTTAGTCCTATCGATAAGAAACATTAGAGTAAAATAAATTTAACGAATTAACAAATATGCACCAAATAATCTAAGTAAAGAGTTTCTTGGCAGCAAAATTTTATTAGCAAACTAGAAACGATACGATACTTTATTGTAACAAATATACTTAACACGTTGGATTTTCCAATATTCCACTAAATGCCACCGGGATAAATATAATTTTTTTCCTAAAATATGAAGGTACTGTGGTTTTAAGCTAGAAATAAAATATAAAAATTTTACTTCAGCAGATATTGCAAAGAATAGCATATATGTAATAATAATCGGATACACATATTTATTTCACTGCTTAACTAATTGATCGAAGAATATTTTTCTTGTCTAATCAAAAATAAATATAAACGCAAAACAATGTTTATGAAATATATATAATTCAAAAATATTGTACGTCCATATACCGTAAGCTCTTCCAATATTTTAACGAAAAACAATACTTTCTGTAAAAGACATTTCATTTACAAATGTTTTATATTTGCGCTAATTTTACTAAAATCCAGATCTTGTTCCAGAATGTCAATACTGCCTCTCATCCTACTGATAGGCGTCACCTCTTCCAAATACTTGGGTAGCTATGGCAACACGGATACTTTCCAACCAATAGTGTCGGCGTCACAATCACGACGCATCTGCGCCGCTCTCTGCATGTCTGGATTAGGTGGTAAAGCTTGCGGCGACGACTGCCTAGATATCATACCGACTTCGCTGCCTGTTCAGTCAGTCAACAGTTCTCGTGTTAACGGTACAAGCAGTCTTGCACGAACCGACATCTGTCCAGTTCTTTGTGCCAACAAACTTGGCTATCCACTTTGCAATTGCTCTTCGACAGACACAACAAATGACGAAACAAGCATCGATTTCGTTCAAATTTGTGGTCACGTGTGCATTAATTTGAATTATAGAATCGTTGGATGTCAAAGTTGCGAAGTATACAAAACAGCTGTAGAAATGTATGGCACAGAAACATTTTCTTTGGCCACGGATAGAAGTGTGAAAAGCATTGATTGGAATGAATGGTGCAGGCAAATGTGCTCAGTTGGAGATGGTGGAGCCGCCTGTAACTGTGATATTTTGCCAATGAGTCTACAAATTGAATAGTAAAGCTACCTATGCAAATATAAATATGCTAAACACAATGAATACATATTCTAATTTTAAGGAGAAATATGTAATTAGGAGAAAACACTCTAGGTACGAATATATTAGCAATGTCGAATATCCGGTGTTTTAATTTGTTGAAAATATATTTCGCATTTCTTTATTGTTCATTTTGTATTTTTTTAAAATTTTCAAGTCTTAGTGTTAATGTTTGTGATAGCGAAAAGGAATAAATATGTATGTATTAAATGTTAATAAAAATTACTAAAACATTATGTACCGATCGCATTAAAAAAGTGCGAAACCGCATATTATAAATTAAGACATTTCTTAAACCTTCTTGAAACAGTTTTTGAATTTTATGATATGATGGAATCATCGGAGCGATGTAAATACTATTCTATAACAAATAAAAGCTAAATCCAATCTTATATATATTTCAAAATGTCAAAAAGTATTTCGAAATTTTATTTTAGAGAGTAGAACGAGTTCTTCCAGAATCCGTTTCTTTTTCCAATTGAGAGAATTATTTTATTTACTTCTTTAAAGTATATAAATACAAATACTAGGGAGAGAACTTTTTCATATATTATCAATAAACCATAACTATTCATGCATATCACGTGCAAGTCAGTGTTTTTCATTAAAGGCTATATATGATCGGATAATGTTAAATGGAAAATTATGTATTTCAAAATAGCGGACCCGAAACAACAGCGGAGTCAACATGCATGTAGTTACAGGAATTTTAATAACACACATATGTTCAAGCCTCTTGAACATTTTAAGTGGAAATTTACTCAAGATTTGAAAAACCCTACTCTAAAATAAAAATCTACAGCATTTTCCTGGTAAATTGTACCTGTTTCATTCTAAATTAATTGTAAGAAATATGTATGTACATAAAATTAAAAGTAAAAATGCAACAAAATCCATGTCTTCCATCTGTAAATAGGTAATAGAAGCAAAGTAGTTCCAGTCTATATACTTGTTTAGCCATCGCTTTAATTTTATTGTCTTAGAAATGATAGAATAAGCATATCATATATATGTACTTATCTAATAAATATTTCTTTTTCATTATGGGGAATTTCGATGGGTGGACTCTAGTCGTTTGTTAGTTTTATTTTGCATCCTATCGATTTTCTTCCTCAATATTGTCTCAAAGTCTCTTTCCTACTTAAGTCAATATGTTTTTCTTTTCACGAATAAAAAGCTTAGGTGTAAATAACGTGTCTGTTTGCATGATAGTATTGTTAAATTAGGCCACTATTTTGTATGACATACCAAGGAAATGAATTAGATTAGATATAATTTATTTCCAAATTATTTGTTCTTGTTTATACAAAGAAAAACTGTTGTGTAGAGACAATAACTATTTTAGGCAAAAATGCTATGAGCATTAACTGAGTTAAAATGTGTCGAAATATTTTATTGTACATGTAAAAGTTGAATAAAGATATGAAAAATACCACTCCCATATTTTTATTGCCTGTCATATATACAAACAAACTATATCCACCTCTCTATTGATGAATTTAAGAAAATAAGTTCGGAATAAGAACGACTTCTAAAGTATTCAAATGAATGTAATGAAAAATCTATTTCATGTACTGCAACAAAATACTAAAATATAAAAGAAATGTTTTATATTTATTTAAAAAGGCTATTGATTCGAGTTTCAAAGAGAAAATATAAACAAAAATGTGAAAAACAATATATAATAAATATATAATAATTCCAATGATCTTTGCTCAATGTAATTCATAGTGAAAGAAAGGATACGATTCCACCGCACTAATTTTCTGGCTTCACAATATCAGTTTCTTACTATGTAAAATGATGTACGTAATTGTAACAGGTAACTCTAGTTTTAGATAAACAAAGGTTGTTTCAAATTGCGCGGTTTTTTTAAGAATAATTAAAATATAGATGACGCACTGAATTTGTCTGGGTATGTGGGCATTTAAAAAGTGTGATGTATGATATTTATATAAATAGCTTCGTACACGGTACAACAACGCGCTCAAATTGTTGAATTATTTTATGAAAATCAGCGTTCTGTGAAAAAAGTTTTTAGACGTGAATTTTATGATTTACATAATCGTCCATCTGAAAGCACTGTTGTTCGAATTATTAAAAAATTTCAAGAGACCGGTTCCGTGGAAGATCAAAAAAGTGAAAAATACAGTCGTAGTGGTCGTTCACAAGAAAATATTGATTTGGTTCGTGAAAGTGTTGCTGAAGATTCTGAAATTTCCATTAGTCGACGTTCACAACAACTTGGACTTAGTGGATCAACAACATGGCGTATTTTACACAAGAATTTAGCTCTGAAGGCATATAAGGTTCAAATAACACAGGAACCGAAGCCATTAGATCATTTAAAACGTCGTTCATTTGTCAATTTGATCAATGAACAACCAGCTGATTTTTCTTAAAAAATAATATTTTCCGATGAGGCACATTTTGAACTTGGTGGCTATATTAATAAACGAAATTTCCGTATCTGGGGTGAGGAAAATCTACGAATTATTCATGAGCAACTTATGAATCCTAAACGAGTTACTGTTTGGTGTTCATTATGATCAGGTGCTGTAATTGGACCTTATTTCTTTGAAAATGCTGCTGGTGAAGCTGTAACTGTTAATGGTGATTGATATCGTCAGATGACCGAATTTTTGTGGCCTGAATTAATAAATATTGATCTAGAAGATATGTGGTTTCAACAGGATGGCGCTACACCTCACTTTACACACGAATCAATTGATTTATTGAGAGAAAAATTTCCTGGGCGTGTAATTTCAAGAAACGGTGATGTTAATTGGCCACCAAGATCATGTAATTTGACATCGTTAGACTATTTTCTCTGGGGTTATGTGAAAAGTCAGGTTTATATAAACAATTCACAATCAATTCCTGCTTTGAAAGATGAAATTATTCGTGCCATTGGTGAGATAGAGCCTCAATTATGTCAAAATGCCATTGAAAATTTTAACGAAAGAGTGGACGTCTGTGGAGCTGCAAGAGGAGGCTATTTGGCAGATATTAATTTTCGGATATAAATGTCATAACTGATACTTCAATTATCAATAAAAAGTTTTTGAAAGTGAATGCAAATTATGTGTTTTATTTATCCTTTAAATTTGAAACAGCCTTTACAAGTACGACTTACCGCCTTCTTTCTTCTCCATCATGTAAAAACATTAGTGATGGATGTAACGAATCGCGTTTGATGTATCTTGAATTACTACTTCTATGGCAGATAGTCACCCACACCATGACGCTTTGAGTAAGCCGTATGTCGCTGTACAAAAAATTTTCTTTGGGACACCTACTAACTATTTTATAACTATGACGAGTCCATAAACAAATTCGAGGTTCGTCACTGAAGATATTCTAGTAGCACCTTTCTTTACACTACTCTAACTGTGCAATTTTATGGCATGGAATTAGAGGTAAATAAACAAACCATCAGTACAATCTAAGTCCAAAAGATCGAATTCCTCGATATACAGATCATATACAGATTTGTTGATTAATTAAATCTCTTCATCTAACACCAATTTCCCTTGCTGACACGAAACATTATCCAAGATTTATAAGACGAAGAACACGATCCGAGACATCCAGGCCGTAAATGCAGTCATTTCTCATTATTTTCTGCCCATCTTCGCTAACATAGAGCAGTTGTAGCGACACTGCGTCCTAACCGACCAGCAACATCATGAATTGATAATTAGGCTTCTCGTAGGCCGATTATCCTGCCACATTCACACGTTATCGAATAGGAGGCATTATTTTACACTTGACCAGGGCTAAATAAAGCTATAAGTATACTTTACAGTGACACTTAAGTAAATAATGTCAACAGAAAAGCAAAAATTCTATTTAGTTCATTGCCAGTGTCCTAAGTACTCGAGCGTATCTTGCTAAAATTTTCACCGTTTGTTGGTACGAACAAAATATATCTTTCCGGAAAATTTCACTAAAATACGGGATGTTTCAAAAAGAATATACGTATTTCGAATGCATATATGTATTAAACTTTAAGACATACGAATATAAAACTTTACACACATATTTACGAACCTCTCAAGTTCAGATTACAAATGTTCACAATGTCCTCCATCAGCGACACGAACAATATCACATCGATACCCAAATTCCTCCCATACTCGGGCAAGCATATCCTTCGCGACTGATGTTATGGCAGTACGGATCCGGTTCTTCAACTCTTCCAGGTTCTGTGCGAGTGGTGGCACATAAACGTTGTCTTTAACGAAACCCCACAGGAAGAAGTGACAGGGTGTCAAATCCGGTGACCGTGGAGCCCATCTGAGACATGCTAAGTCGCCAGCTCTTTGACGACCAATCCAACGGTTCGGCAGAGTTTCATTCAGATATTCACGCACTTGGCGACTCCAGTGAGGGGGTGTCCCGTCTTGTTGAAAAATGAAGTTGTCTTCGTGCAGCCTCGGAAATAACCAGTTTTGTAACATAGTGAGATACTGCTGACCGTTAACCGTGTTTCCATCAAAGAAGAATGGGCCGTAAACAGATGATCGGGATATCGCACAAAACACATTGATTTTAGGCGAATCTCGTACATGTTCAATAACTGCATGTGGGTTCTGTAGACCCCAAATTCGAACATTGTGTTTGTTTACCAGACTACTAACATGGAAAGTCGCTCCATCACTGAACACGCGAAAGTGTTATCATTGTCAAAGCATCATGAATCTCGTTACGAAATGCCACACGTTTCCGTTTATCATCATGACGCAGAGCTTATAACAACTGTAACTTGTATGGCTTCATAATCAACCGACGTTTCAAGATACGCCAAATTGTTGTTGCAGGCAGTTGTAACTCCTGAATGGCACGATGAGTTGATTTTGGAGGATCACGTAGGAAAGCAGTTTGAATTCGTGCAACATTTTCTTCAGAAACACGAGGCGGCCAGGACTCTTTCCTTTACATGCACATCCTGTATAGGTATACAAACTGTCGATACCATCTGCGAATGTTCTGCCCATTCGGAGGATCAATTTAGTAGCTCAACCTAAAACGTCTTTGCACTTTAATCACAGAATTGCACTTCGCAAACTCGAGAACACATAATGATTTCTGTTGCGGAGTAGCCCTTTTAAACATGTGACGGCTACCAAGAAAAACAGAAGACGACTGACACCTAGCGGTTATTAAATAAACTAGACTATGTATTCGTTTTTCCAATGGCCGAGCCGAGGCGCAACGATCTATAGTTTGGACAAAATAATACTTTGTAATACGTATATTCTTTTTGAAACACACTGTACATATATCAACGTTTACTAGGTTTTTATTTATTTATGTATACATCCATCACATTAAAACTTAGCACCACTAACAAGTTGTGATGTGAAATGTTTATTTTTACGTACAACAATGTGCTATCATTGAAACAATTTCATTCAATAAAAAAAAAATAGAACAGTAATATTTATAACTAGTATTTAAAGTTTCTCCACACTATAGATATGAAACATCGTATAACATACGAGTCTAATGAAAAAACATTTCATCATACTAACTTTTTCAGTGAACATTCAAGAAAATTAACATTTAGTATAACTGATGCAGGTTTATCAAACTTGCATGCATATATGATCAGCTATTCGATTATTTGCTAGTAATGATTTAATCAATAGAACTGAAAGATTGAAATTTTATTAGCGAAACAAGTTCAAAAGACGACGATAGCAAGTCGACTTTATGGTTATTAGATTTTATTAGTGAATTATGTTTAAATCTCCACATAGTACTATATACCTTTAAAGGTGGTTTAAACACAGAATAAGTTTTAAAAATAATCCCTGAAAACACAAAAATCACGATAATTTCTGCAATACACAATTTTCGCAGTAGAGACTAACGTAAATTCAAAATGCATTTTTACAATGTGTTTACTAAAAAAATGTAACGGTTTACACAACAATATCCGATCTAACATAAACGGAAACTTATCACACAATATACTACTGTGGGCAAAAAATAGTGAGACTTTGTTCATAATTTTTAAATTCTTAATCTATTCTTCCAAATCTATTCCGTCCCCCTCAAAGTAATCCCCCCTGGCCCCAATACACTTGTGCCAACGTTTCTGCCAATTCTCGAAACAGTTATTAAAGTCAATTTCAGGAATAGTCTTCAATGCGCGTAGCGATTCACGTTTAATGTCTTCAATTGACTCAAAACGGTTTCCCCGGAGCGGTCATTTGAGTTTGCTGAATAGCCAGAAGTCCCACGGAGCTAAATCAGGCGAATACAGTGGCTGCGGCACGATATTGGTTGAAAATTTGGCGAAAAACTCACGAAGAATTAATGCAGTATGCGACGGTGCATTATCGTGGTGCAAAAATCAAGAGTTGTCGGCCCATAATTCTGGCCTCTTTTTACGAATAGCATTGCGCAAACGACGCATAACACTCAAATAGTACTCTTTGTTGACAGTTTGGCCGGTCGGAAGGAATTCTGAGTGCACCACACCTCGATAAACGAAGAAAACTGTCAACATAACCTTGATTTTTGACTGGCTTTGACGTGGTTTTTTGGGCTTCGGCTCACCTTTGATACGATATTCGGCCGATTGATCGTCTATTTCCGGGTCATAAGCGTAGATCCAAGTCTCATCTCCAGTTATGATGCCTTTCATTTTGTCTTGATAGTCGGAAAGCATTGTTTCACAGACGTCAACGCGACGCCGTTTTTCGAAAAAATTGAGTGATTTTGGAACAAATCGTGCTTTCACTTTTTTTAGGCCCAAATGATCTTTCAAAATGGTTTTCACTGATCCTTCCGATATTCCAACGATGCCAGTAAGGTCTCTGACTGTTAATCGTCGATTCTCAAGCACCAATTCCTTGATTCTATTGACGTGTTGATCATCAGTTGATGTTGATGGCCGTCCTGGACGTGGTTCGTCATCAACGCGTTCTCGACCCTCTTTAAATAATTTGTACCAATCAAAAACACTTGCTCGCGACAAACAATTATCACCGAAGGCCTTTTGCAACATTCTGAACGTTTCGGCACCAGAAATTTGATTCCGTACACAAAATTTAATGGAACTTCTTTGTTGAATAATTTCACTCATTGTAAAAATCGCCGAATGCACTTTTTGTACTTCAGAAAGACAAGCGTATACTAATGATTATTTTGATGTGACATTTGGCACAGATGTCACACCAACCTAGAAAAAAATATTTCGACGAATGGGTTTTCGCGCGAAACTTAAATTAAAAAGTCTTACTATTTTTTGCCCACAATAGTAAATAAAAAAACTTGAACTATTAAAATATTTTGTTGTTTTAAACTTTCTATAGTACTGCTCATTGTAGCGTTTAAATTAACAACTCAACCCAATATTTTAAAATATTCGTAAGGTCAGTTTTTTAGAAAATGTACATAAGCTCTTACACGTAACAACAATATTATACTAGAGATAGAATCGGTTTTCCAATACCATATTCTCTTAACTAGGATATTATTTTTCGAAGATCGAGGTTTATTTAGTCTTATTACCCATTTGTTTCTTTAGTTTAGTATGTAAAATAGATAGAATTTAGTTTTTTCTCCAACTCTCCCGCCTTATAAGCTAATGTGAAAATACAATGCTCTCTTCTGTTATAAAAACTTTTTGTTTGAAGTACCGTAAAAAATGAAAACGCAAACTATAAATGGAATTAATTCAACACTATATTAGTACCGTGTACGACTTCCTCTACTCTTAATTATATTATTCACGGGCCTTGCCATACTAGAGATTAAATGTTAAATAAACGTTTGAGAAATACTCTTCCTTTGTGCAATTATGAAAGTATGCCATTTCACGTTGTTTTAGAGCGTCCCACAGATATTCTATAGAATTTAAATCGAGACTTCTTTGTAACCTTTCTATAAACAGAGTATCAACAGCATTCATTTAGTCGATAACTTGCCTGGTCATGTGGGGACTTTCATTATCTAGCATCAATAAGTAATTGGGTTTTATAAAAGGAGCAAATGGCATTATACGTTCAGTTACGGTATTTTCCAGTTAATAATCCGCATTCATAGATTTCGTAAGGAGAGGGACCAACTCTGTGCCACCGTTGAAGCAGATTCTTTCCCCAATAGTTTACTACAGAACTACCACCAAACGGACCCTATGGAAAGATATTGCAACTTACAAAACCATCTCCTGCCCGTCGCACGTGAACGTCCATCAGGAGAATATAGGCTCTTGTTTTAACTGAGAATAAAACATTCCAATCATCAACGGTACAATACTGATGATTTCTGACAAAACCGTTTTTGAATTTTGTATTCTCTGATGAAAAATGTTTATTTTACTATTTAACCAAGCTTCCTTTAAACGTCCTCTAACCGTTCGAGACAATATTGAAACATTCCTAGCAGTTTCAAGGTTATTTTTAGCATATGAGACGTGACTCTCGTGGTTTTACAAGAGATTGTCTAAGAAAACCTTCATCCCTTGGATTGGTGCAGTGTTTCCGCCCTTGTTCCGGTTTTCGAAGATGAGATTCTGCCTCGTTAAATCTTTTAAACATGCGAATTATTTCTTCCTATCAATTTAGTAACATAACGCATGACGTTCCCCCCGGTCAACAAAGATGATACTTTTGCTGTCTCCTCCACCGATAAATTTCTGTTTTCTTTTTGATTACAAATAATTTGTGTTAATAGGGGGGATATACCTATCGTTTATTTTACCGATAATACGTATATTTTCAATAAATCGCAATTGATTCAACATCCTATGATGTTGCAATATCTCATTAAATTGATTTTCTATTAACGTGTCAACTGAAAAAATTTGTTTCCCAGCTTTGAAAGATGTTTTGGAAGAAAATGGTATTGATGTTAATACGGACTGATATAACGAAGTATTCGACCATACACAAAATTTGAATAAAACAGTTGAACAGTATTTTCCAAATGAATATTATAAGAAATTGGAACATTCCTTGTGGATGAAAAACCCATTATTGATGAAAAGCCTTTATCAAATCAGGAATATGAAAGATTACTTAAATTGACTTCTAATGCTTCTTTATTATCAGCTTATAAAACAAAACCTGTCTCAATTTTGATGCAGTTTGACGAATAGCCACGGTTAATATTTACCTATCTTGTAAACTATTTTTGTTATTTTGCCATTTACACTTACTTATGCGAAGCTGAGCTTTCAAGATATGTATTAACAAAAATAAATATCACAAAAAAGGCTGGACGAGAACACTTTTCGAGACTTAAACTATCGTCAATAAAATACAGTATGAGTTCATTTTAACGTTAGCTTAGTTCCACGCAACTAACATTTATAAAAAAGTCTTGCACGTGAAAAAAGTTTAAGAAATACTACTCCAATGTATTTTAACCAACAACATATTAGTAATTGAGAAGGGCAGAATTATTAATATAAGAATTGGAATTTTTAGATTAGAGACTGACACTATACACTGCGGCATAAAAAATTACTTATAACAAGCAGTCGTTCTCAGTTCTGAATACTTTACTACATAAACCCTTCAAAGGATGAAAACATTCCAAATAACGCAAATTGTAGGTATAATCAATCGTATCTTAAAAATCTTTTTTAATTCTAAGCTTTGAATTTACAAATTGTTTAGTACAAAAACGAAGTACCCATATTACAAAAAAACTGCTATATATTTTGAGTATTGACATTAGTTATTTTTTAAAAATTTTAGAAATGAAAACATTGACCGTTTTTTTAAATTAATAAATCTAATCCTTACCTAATTACAATAACTGTTTCTGAGCTACAAAAATAATAAATTCCAATGAACTTTGCTTTGGAATAATTTATGACAGAATATAAAGGAAGTTACTATTTTGAATATGCAATAATTTAGGAGAGCTGGATTTTGTAACAAGCTTTATGTATTTTATTATAATTTTTAAGATGAAGTATATTATGTCACACGGTACTTTTGGTGTATATGTATAAATTAATGTAAGTTAATTAAAAATAGGCAAATAAAAACCCTTTCACATTGATGTTCGCATTACATATACGTATTTCGACAACTAACTTGTCGTCATTGCACGGCCATCAAATACATACTCAGTGTGTGTTTGGTATTATGTCCGAGTTCTACCGCTGATCTAGGTGCGGCAGATTATCTGCTGATGAAAAATTAGTTGTCGAAATGTGACAAGGGGTTTTATTTGCTTTTTTTAATTATATGATAATTCAATCAACCAGTTTCCATTAAAATATCCCTTGACTGTAAGTTATTCATGTCAGCTTGTTTTCTTTTAAATATTTAAAAATTTTGGAATGAAATTAATAAAATAAAACAATATATTTTTTTCATAGCTTACTCATATTGAAAATAGTCATTTATAGAAACATAAATGTGTACTTTTACATATTACAATAACCTCAATATATTCAAAAGAATTGA
Source organism: Dermolepida albohirtum (assembly GCA_031893035.1). Classification (NCBI taxonomy): domain Eukaryota; kingdom Metazoa; phylum Arthropoda; class Insecta; order Coleoptera; family Scarabaeidae; genus Dermolepida; species Dermolepida albohirtum. The sequence goes on along the minus strand of JAVIWB010004339.1, from coordinate 12,424 downwards.
TCAATTAAAACATCTGTTTATTTTAAATGTTAAATCTAAAACAATAGCAAATAGCTTTTTAGAAATATTCGAATAACCTGTGTATTTCAACGAACTTAAAAATTAGGTTAACTATACATTTTCATTTCTATCAAAAATAAGTATTCAATGTAACATCAAGCTATTAACATTACTTTATTTATGGCAAAATATTGGTAGAATTTTGCAGATGCTATCGTTAGTTGCCAAGATTTTAGCAATGATGGTAATTTAGCATCTTAATAAAACTAGTAGTTTCTATTGAAAAAATTTATATTCAGGTAAAATAATTAAAAGTCAAATTTAAAGAACAATGTTTATTTGCTCTTTAATTTTCAATTTTTTTATAAATAGCCAAATTTAACAAATTACGCAATACTACTTGCATTTGAAGCAATTCTTGGCCATAAATCTGCACATTCTTTTGCTACTGGACCAGTTATAGCCGAGCCTTTCATTTCACCTTTATTATTTACTATAACTCCAGCATTATCTTCAAAATAAATAAATACACCATCCTTCCTGCGGAATGGTTTACGTTGTCTTATTACAACTGCAGGCATTACTTTTTTACGAAGCTCTGGCTTGCCTTTCTTGACAGTGGCTACTATCATATCACCAGAACCTGCAGCAGGGAGGCGATTTAATCGCCCACCTATACCTTGTACAGCAATAACATATAGATTTTTGGCCCCTAAAATTAAAAGATTACAATATGTGTAATTGAATCAGTGCTGAAAATTATGTTTGTTTAAAGTACGTTCCATATTTACCTGTGTTGTCAGCGCAATTTATTACCGCTCCAACTGGTAAACCTAAAGATATTCTAAATTTGGCTCCCGCGGAACCACCACGTCCTAATAAAATAAAATAAATTCAATGTATATATAAAAATGTCTAACCTAAAAAATATAAATCAACAAAGAAAGATTATATTAATGTTTATCTTAAAAATCTTATTATTTTTTAATTTCAGAACTTATATCTTCGAAATTGGTATTTTTTAAAATTCATTAATTCAACGGATTATTAAAATAAACAAAGATTTTACACACAATTAAACAAACTCACCTCTCTTAGACATTTTGTTTGTTTGAAAAGGAAGTTACTGTAGTAATTCTAGCAAATGTTGGCAGCGCCGTCTTTCCTCAAATTGTCAAAAATTAATTGGAGGGGGAAATTTCAAAATTTTTGAATAAATTCTTATCATTTACGATTTTTATATATTTGGATATGGCATTTACTTGTGGTACAGAAATCGATAAAAGTAATTACATCAAAGAAAAATATGGTAATTCAATAAAAAGTATAATTTTTCAATTTAAAAAATCTTTAAAAATATTTGTCTTTAATAGACATTCTTCCCGAAGGACAAATACCAGGAAATTATAACTCTTCTGAGTTTAATAGTAAAGAAATTCTTATAAACAAGACTAAAGATGAGAAAAACATAAAGATTGAAGGTGCTCCTAGTGAAGAAAAGTCTACACAAGATGAGGTATATCATCGAAACATTGCGATTAAATAATTGTATTTTTTTCACATCTATATTTTATTTAGGATCATAAAAAGTGTGAATTATGTAAATATTTTTATGTAATCGGAGAGGCAACTTTTGCTGTACATGGTAAGTATTTCTTTTCCACGTTAGTAACATTTATTTAAAAATTGATAGAAAACGTAATATCCCTAGATTATCACTGTATTTTATTTTTATACTTGATTTAATACTATCAAGTATATTTATATTATTTGAGGTGAATGCGTATGTGCGATTGTCTAATATGCATTTAATCGATAAAATACAGGTACACTTTGAAGGTAAGATCAAGATCTAAAATTAATTATATCAAATTAAAAGTTATAGTACAGGTTTTGTTTATAAGTATATTTGCATGGTTTCTAGCACAAGAACCATGGCCTAAAGACGTAAAACTTTTTCAACCTTATGAAGTGGAACAAATCTTACTGCCAGACAATGCCAATTGCTTAGCCGTACAAGCATTTTTGAAAATGTGCAATTTAGACTGTCAAATTGAATCACGTCCAAACGCCGAATTTATGTCACCAACAGGAAAAGTTCCATTTATAAAATGTGGGGCATTTTTAGTAGCTGAATTAGAGGGCATAGTAACATTTGTAGGACAAAAAGGAATTTCGTTAACAGAACATTTAGATCCTGAGCAAAAGGCAGATTTACGAGCATATTTAGCTTTGATTAATAATGTCTTAGGATCTGCAGAGGTAATATTCATTAATTTTTTTGTTTTCAATGAAATAAAACAAGCTTGAATTTAGAAAATTTTAATAATTGGTAAAAATTTATATTAATGAATATTAGGCATCATTTCCTTATTATTTGTTAAATTCATCGATCATTTGACATTTCTGATTTTAGTACAAACGGCACACTTAGATTTTTAGAAAGTATTACTAAATTAGAAAAGTCAAAAGTTAATATTGTATTTGTTTATATAGAATTATGTATGCTGGTGTGACCAAGAGACATATAGGGAAGTAACAAAACCGAGAAATGGATCAGTATATCCTTGGCCCTTAAACATAATACAAACCTGGAGTAAAAGATCTAAACAAATTAAAGCACTGAAAACATTAGGATGGTATGAAAAATCTCTTGATGAGGTTTTCCAAGAAGTTGAAACATGTTGTCAAGCTTTGACAGATCGTTTAGAAAATAATACATACTTTTTTGGAAATAAGTACGTATTTTAAATTAATATTTCATAAATATCCTGTATTAAATCCCCTTACCTAAATTTATCCAATCTATTCATGAAAATTAAAACATTTTCTGCTTACGAGTAAATGTAAAAAAATCACACAAAGAAAGTAATGCTAAAAGTGTACACACACACACACAAACATATATACCATCTGGTTATTAAATTATAACAACTTCTATAAATACATACGTGAAAATAAAATTATTTAAAGAAGTGTAATAATATAACTACTTTATTACATTGCAAAAGTTACTATGAAGTTTTATCTATTATTATATATTATCTACTTTTTTCAATTCTTTTAATGCGTAAACATATTGCTCAAACTACTTGTGACTTCTATAAACTAGTAAAATAAGTTATTGCACCAGATAATTAAAAATTTGTGCTTTGCTGGAAATGGAAATGTGTATACAATTTGAAAAAATATGCTGCTTCTTAATAAATTGTAATATCTTATTTATTTAAAAATATTGCCAGAATGTCAATGCTGTGGTAAAGACTACTAATCATTATCATCAAGTAATTAAGATGAACCAATATCTTCAAAGATATAAAAGACAAGACTAAAAGCTTAGAATGGAGATAATTAGGGAAAGTATCAGTAGGGATAAGGAAAGTATGCCACAATAAGAAGAAATAATATTTCTGTTACATGCTCGACAATTGCAAAAGATAACATTAATTTTTATATACATATTTAATTAAACGTTTTTAATAATATATGTATAAAACAGTTACAGATTGTGATATAAAGGGGAATGTACCTTACAATCTGTAGAATATAGATTATTAGTAAAGCTTTGTTCCCATGTGCAGTTGAGAGTTTAGAGTTATTTTACTTCGTTACTGATGTGACCCAACAAAATGTGAAGAAGTTATGAAACACCTCAGATTTTTAATTTGAATATAGGATGTTGGAATACACTAAATCTTATATAATTAAAACAATTTAAAGAAACAAGAATTAATGCGAGATTTTTAAGAAGAATGGCAAAATTATAAGACTTAATATATCAAAGGCACATCAAACACAAATGATCAGGAAAAATTAACTTTGCATTTGTATTTTGTATTAAAATTATAAATATGTAATGTGGTTCTAATTTAATGTCCAGAAAATATATATAAAGCTGACTATATTTGATTAGGATTTCATGGTGTCTGCATAGAATATTTTATGACAAAAATTAAATCTGAGACAATTTTTGTTTATGACCTTTAAATTTATGCTAAAAATATAGTTCAATTTTTGCTATAAAATTTTAAAAAATTGGTAAAACAAATTCTTAGCCAACAAAGTATAACAACAACCAATAAGTATGAGGAGTTAACACAAGAGTACATAAAAAACATATCAAACAAAATGGTGTTTGCCTTCAATCAATATAATAATAAAGTTGAAAAATATTATTTCAATATTATTGCTAACAAGAAATTCCATTCTTAAATGAATGAAGTCAATGTTTTAATTTTCAAGTAAATTCCATAAATTATTTTTGCTGGATTTGAATACTTTTGACACCTTTTTACAAAAACACGGCCTGTTCTTTTAGTTACTCCTTCATTTTCCACAAGTAATGAGATTTTATTATATATGAGTGACTTAACAGTAGTTCCAGATATTAACCTTTTTAGGTGTACTATGCAACTGTATCTAAAAACAAAAGCTTGTCAAGGTCATTAAAGCTCTTAAAAAGTTTATTTACGGTATTTTATGGTTGTGCCAACTGTAAATTTTTAGTAAGAATTATTTTTTTTCCTTAATAAGTGATAGTAATTTTACATTCTTGATTAGATATTTAAATTAAAATAAATTGTGATTATTTATGAATATAGGCAAGTTAGCGAGATGGCCATATATACCATGGTATAATAAGTGACGGTAACTTCTTCATTACACATAAAATATTCATATTTTCATTTATTTCAACATCGAAATACTTCCATTAAATTAAATTTAAGTCTGTGTTTTCCTAAATATTCCAATAATCACTATGACAAGATTTAATTTAAATAATAACATAAAAACAAATTTCAGTTTAATGTAAATCATATGCAATGATAAGTATGATTTTACAGTAGCATTGCATAAATAAATACAATTATCAAAGAAATCAAGGAAAGCCATAAATTAATAACATAAATCTTTAATCTCAATAGATGTTAAATTACAAGTTTCTATAAGACAGAGCTGTTTTGTTTATTAAAATGATCAACGTTATTTTTTACGTAAAAATAAATAATCGTTTTTAATAAAGATTTTTGAACCTAATAAGTGAGATGGTTGGTTTTGCTGGCGCATAGTAGGGCGTTCTGTACAAATTCATTATTTATAGCTATATCACCCAATTGTGTATAAGTCCACTCGAATAGTTCGAGAGTGTGAATTGCTGGTTCAATTATTAAATATATAGATTTAATATATCGTGGCAGTTCTGTAAAATGTGATGGTTGCAATGTGAACTTAATTGTTTATGAAGAACGGGATTGCAAACAGCATGTGGAATCAGCGAGACACAGAAAATTTAAAAAATTATATATAAAATGTGTTTTAAAATCGGTGGTTATGTAGAGAAATAATTTTGTTAATTTGTATCTTTGGAATGCATTAATTAATAATAGAAAAATAAAAATTCCGATTTATGTTCGATTCACCCTCGTATATTATTTAAAATAAATTTGTCCAATTCTAATAATAACAGAATTTTTAAACTAATATAACACAAATTAAGTTTAATTTAAATACAATGTGAAAAATTGTAACTAAAATATGTAAAACCAAATTATTTACTAATATTGGCTTAAGCGCTACTAAAATTTCAATCTGCGGTTTATTTTATGTGAAATAAAATATGCAGCGAACATTTTCAATCCATATGTCTCAATGCATAGATATGAGTAAAGCAGTAAAATAATGACATTTATATATTTATATTATAATAGTATTATAATAATATATAATATTAGTCATAAATCGAATTACAAGGTACAATGAAATGAATTATAATATCTGTCGTCACCATCGTCATCAGTGTTTATAGTCCCTATGTCCCACATTTAAAACAAACAGTTCACATATTACACCATCCAGTATTCTTTTCTTAAAGAGTTTTCTATAACTTTATCCATTTTTCAACAGTTATACAAAGACATTTCTCTCTGGCCAATGTCTCAATGTTAGACCATTTAAATGTCAAATTTCTAATAGTAACCCAATTTTTTTACATCTCAATAGGATTTAATTCAGAATGGTATGGAAGCAGCCTTAGAATGCAATGTCCATATAATGTTGACAATGTATCCAAATTAAACTACAGTGCTTGTGTATTGTGTGAGACTAAAAGCAATATATGAATTTTGTACCATAAGCATTTCTAATTTTTTTTATTTGTGAAATTACGATGCATTGCCCAATACTAGGATAATTTAATAATTGTATAGTCACCCATGCATTGATCTCAGTCTCATTTGTACCAGGTAAAAAACATAAATTTTTTAACTATACCTTCAATTTAATGTGTATTACTTGAATCAACATTACAAACAGTAAAATAATACTTATTTAAAAACAAAAATACTAAAAATTAGTAGTTGTTACCAAAACTGATAGTGATTGCAAAAATACAATGTGCTTCAAAAAGAATATACATATTACAAAGTATTATTTTGTGCAAACTATCGATCGCTGCGCCTCGGCTTGGCTATTGGAGAAACGAATACATAGTCTAGTTTATTTAATAGCCGCTAGATGTCAGTTGTCTTCTGTTTCTCTTGGTAACCGTCATATGTTTAAAATGGCTACTCCGCAGCAGAAATCATTTTGTGTTCTCGAGTTTGCGAAGTGCAATTCTGTGATTAGAGTGCAAAGACGTTTCATACAACTACTGCTACCAAATTGATCCTCCGAATGGGTGGAACATTCGCAGACGGTATCGACAGTTTGTAGATATAGGATGTGTATGTAAAGGAAGGAGTTTATGCCGCCCTCGTGTTTCTGAAGGAAATGTTGCGCGAATTCAAACTGCTTTCCAACGTAATCCTCCAAAATCAACTCGTCGTGTCAGTCAGGACTTAGAACTGCCTATAACAATAATTTGGCGTGGTTTGAGACGTCGGTTGGTTATGAAGCCGTACAAGTTACAGTTGTTACAAGTTCTGCGTCCTGATAACAAACGAAAACGTGTGGCATTTTGTAACGAGATTCATGATGCTATTGACAGTGAGAACACTTTCGCACAACGCATCGTGTTCAGTGATAAAGCGACTTTCCATGTTAGAAGTCTGGTAAACAAACACAATGTTCGAATTTGGGGTCTACAGAACCCACATGTACGAGATTCGCCTAAAATCAATGTGTTTTGTGCGATATCCCGATCATCTGTTTACGGCCCATTCTTCTTTGATGGAAACACGGTTAACGGTCAGCAGTATCTCGCTATGTTATAAAACTGGTTATTTCCGAGGCTGCGCGAAGACAACTTCATTTTTCAACAAGACGGGGCACCCCCTCACTGGAGTCGCCAAGTGCGTGAATATCTGAATGAAACTCTACCGAACCGTTGGATTGTTCGTCAAGGAGCTGGCGACTTAGCATGTCTCAGCTGGGCTCCACGGTCACCGGATTCGACACCCTGTGACTTCTTCCTGTGGGGTTTCGTTAAAGACAACGTTTATGTACCACCACTCCCACAGAACCTGGAAGAGTTGAAGAACCGGATCCCTACTGCCACATCAGTGACGAAGGACATGCTTGCCCGAGTATGGGAGAAGTTTGAGTATCAATGTGATATTGTTCGTGTCGCTGATGGAGGACATATGGAACATCTGTAACCTGAACTTGAGAGGCTCGTAAATATGTGTGTAAAGTTTCATATTCGTATGTCTTAAAGTTCAATAAATATATGCATTCGAAATACGTATATTCTTTTTGAAACACCTGCTGATTGGGTCATACAAATAAAAATTGTTCAATAAATGCACAAAAAAGCATAATATCTAAATTTTGACATTTAACATTCACATAATGTAAATTATATACATTTGTAAGAAATTTGGCAAATTCTACAGACAATGGATTTTGATTTGTGATATGATAAGTACTATTATGTATATTCTCGAAATAAGTATTGGAACAGTTGGTATCTAAAACAAAGTGTTTAATAAATACCCGATAAAAAGCATACAAAACCCAGACACTAATATGCCACATAATCAATCGACTGTCTTTTAACAATATTGATTTTTTTCCACTCTGTCAGAGCATATTGTCCCACCATTCTTTTAACTAAAGATCTATAGTTCAACTGTAAATATGCCACCTATTTTTAAGGATATAGCCGTCCAATTTTCTAAGTTTAGACCGTATATGATAACTTTTCATCAGCACCATTTGCTTATCCATTACTTTTTGCCATCTAAAAATAAGTATACGCGTTTATGGTATGGTAAATTTTATATATATATATATATATATATATATATATATATATATATATAAATAAATAAATAACATAAAATACGTACTTAAATTCCAGCTTATTCACATTTGTACAAATAGAGGAAATAGAAATAAATAAAGACTTAACCAATTTAGCAATTAACATAATATTACGCCCAACTACTGCCATCAACTCCGCTGTATATAGCAATTATGTTTGCTATCTACAGCGGCGTTGATAGTATCCACCTTTAAAATGGAAATAGACTACCGATGAATATACACCAACTGCACGTATGACGTAATATATATTTCTTAAATTGTGATTATCAAAAGAATTGACTGTGACATAGCTACGTTTTGGAAATTTATTACACCGATAATTTTAGATTAGACGTTAGTGATGGTGTTTTAACTTGAACAAGATGCTTTATTTCTATAGCTCATTTGCGAAATAAGACAGAGAATGCGTATGGAACATCGGTTTAGTTGTCGCAATGTGTTTTGATCAATTTACGCTACAGTTTAATAACGTAATATTGGAAACGGCAAATATTATTACATTTTTTAAACGGTTAAAGAACAAATTCAGTCTTTGTATAAAAGTTTTTTTGTTTAATTATATCACAAAAATCAAACAAGTAAAATTAATATGCTAAGTAAATCTTTTATTGATAATACAATTGTTATATTTTATACACATACGTAAATATTAATTATAATTATATAATGTTTTATACTATCCAGCCCTTTAAAAACAGCGTCAATTCTTCTTGGCATGGTGTTTACACAGGCCATTACCATTTCTTTAATTTTTGCATGTTATGTCCAAATAATCATATGAATATTTGCTTTTAACATATCTGTGTTCTTCCATTTATGTACTAAAGATTTTGAAGTAATGTATTTTTATAGCATTTAGGTATAGAGAGTTACCGGGCTGTGGAAGCACTAAATTGTGCTCTAAAAAAACATTCTTTAAATTTAGCACAATAGCAAACCCAACAAGCACAAAAGTAGCCGAAACCGAGATCGGAACTTATTTGTAGTAGCATAAACGTGATTACTACTATAAATAATACTTTTTGGTCTAAATTACTTTATTTACCAAATTTACAGTAGCCGGATTGACGTTTCTACTACAATTTGTTACCTTGTAGTATGATAACTTCAAAGTCAATTCACTGGTTTTAGCGACTTCACTTTTCCTAATAAAATAACTTTGAAGTTACCAAGACTTTTTAGTAAACTACGACAGTCAAATTTACCAATTCATATCACTAAAGTACGACTATAAAGTAGTAATTCCTTTGAAGTAAATTTTGAAGTTTTTAATACGTTATAAAGACTTAAAATTTCCCCTAATAGTGGGCAACTTATAAGTAATATTCATAAGTCAAAATAACGTTTCCTTCACCCGAAAAAATAACTTTATGTTGTAAATTTACTTCTAAGTGGACATTACTATTAGAAATTACTATGAAGTAGATATTACTCCCTGGGTTTTCAAAGTAATATATGTTTATGATAGAGAACCGCCATATTGTTACGTGAATTGTGACAGCGGATCGGTAATCCGTAAAAAATTACATGAATCATATAAAATTATTTACAGGTAAATTAGCAGTTTTATCAAAAATATCGAATAATAACTTATTTCAATATAATAAATCAAAATAATATAATTTTATATAAATTTCAAGACAGGATTGAAAAATATTAAAAAAAAATTTCTAAATAAAAATTTACTAAAAATTAAAATTATAAGGGCGCATAAAAAATTTAGAGGTATAATGCCTACATTTTGCAGTAAACTTGCTTTCGTTTAAACTTTAAACGAATAAATAACAAAATATTTCAGTATAAAGTTATTATATAATAACTTATCTAAATATTTTGTTATCATTTCATTTTACAATACCTACACCTTTTCATCTTCAATTCGCATAACATTTCGTTTTATACACAGTGGCTTTATGTGTATACAATAATAATAAATCTAAGAAGATAAGTTGAAAGAGAAAGAGAGAAATATATACGTCCAATATAAACACTACTTGGTAGTCGCGGGAACTACCCTGCCACGTTTCGGCGACCGTAACCGTTACCGAGGCGGATCTGTAAATATTACCACGAAATTATTCCCCATTTTGACAGTAATGTAGTAATAGGAACGTCGTTTTTTCGTTCCCGTGTAGTGTCGCGGGATACTTTAAAGTCATTTTAGTAGTCGTAATTACGTTCCCAAATAGTAATTGTGCTGCTTGGGAGGTGCACCATCCTCTATAAACGTGAATGGACATTGAGTAGGGTCCAAAGTTTGTATATAGGGCAGTAAAACATCTTCAATAACCTTTTTATATTTGACTTGGTTCATTATATTTTTAACAATGGAAAAAAAGTTAAAACTCCTTTATATGTTATTCAACATCATATTATCGTGGAATTGTGTTTTACAGTTTTTAACACGCTGTATATATGAAATCGCTCAGTTGGGTTCCTTCTAACGTACTGTCAAGCTTCTGTAACTGCAACTTTCTCCCCGATATTTGAATATTGTATGGTTGTAACAGATTTGTAATTTATTTAGCAATGTCTGCCTGTTTGCTAATGTGTTAATTATTAATCGGGCCTGCTTTTCAGAAGTTTTTCTAACAGCTCTATCTTTTACTTTAATCAACTCTACTGACTGTTTTTTTTTTTATAAAACTGTTGATAATATCGTCCAAATTTCAATAAGGTATCTATTCTAACTTTTGTATCTTTTGATATATCTTTTGGTTTACCCGTTTCACAAAGTTTAATCTATGTTACCACAAAAAGTAAAAATATTAAACGATTACAAAAATGCAATTAATAATACAAAAGAACGCACTTGCTCACATCAGCACGTTATTTACCACAAGTTAAATAATCTCTTTCCTTGTAAATACTTCGTAAAACTAAGAGCGAATGACGACGATGTAGGTAGAAACCCAATAGGGCAATTGGATTGTAATTGTGCAGTTAGTGCTTCATCTTATTTACAATCTGAAAAACAATAGCAGTTTACACAAACAAATCGATGTTGTCACACAAATTTCATTAAAAATAAATGTATTTTATATTCGTTAACCTAACAAAAATAGTGTTTAGTACTTTAGAATAAGTATTACGAAAAGTATGAGAAATATACCATTCTAATATTCCAGAAAAAAGCAAAATACAAAGTGTGGCTATTAAGTAACGAGACTGACGCTGGTACAGAAGTGCGCATACGCCAAACGCTAACGACTGCCAGCTATTTATCGCGAAGCCTTCTCTTTCGAATGCAATGCCTTTCGCCTCTGTAAACAAATCAGTATAGCCGTAGCCTTCTTTCGCATTAGATTTGTTTTTTTGTTTCGCCGGAAAAATGTTAAGTGTAACAATAGAGCAACGAATTGTGAAATTTCACATGAAACTTGGAAAAATCGCTACTGAAACTTATAATTTATTGAAAGAAGTGTATGGCAAAGACATGCAACAAATCGATATTCTTCCAGAAATTAAATAATAATAATGTATCTTATATATAAACAAAATATATAGTGAGGCTAATTCAATTTCCAGAGACTGTATATCCATTGCTCATGTGGATACTACGAAACGCTAACTTTTTGGGATATTTAGTTTTACATTCGCGACTACATAAATTTTGATATTCACATAATATTTATTGGATAGTAATGTGGCAGTATTTTACTAAATTTGAATCTCCTTCCTTCGGTATGAGTTGAACCAATGTCCACATATCTTAGTGCATACATAGGTAATCGCCAAGATGTACTTGTGTAGTTTTAAATTGAAGAAATATAATATAAAGATATCGAAATAGAAAGAGGCCAGTTTTCATTTCATTTCGATATCTCTTAAATATTTTTCACAATTTTCATTATTTTGAACAATACCTACATTTAATACAAGTATTATTTCTTCTGTTATAAAAATTTATAATAAATTCGCAATAACTGATATATATTACCATATTTTAGATTTACAGAATTAGATGCTTTATTATATGGCCATATATACACATTACTTACTACACACCTCCCCACTGGTCATAATAGTTTTGTTCAAATTATAAGAAAATTTGATAAATTAGTTAGTCATTGCAAGAAAGTTGATAGTCAGGTCATGGGACGTGAAACCAATCTAAATGAATGGGTACGGCGTTCCAAAAGTGATCTAAATGTAAGTT